>OX463852.1:22535575-22749070 GCA_949825065.1 Odontocerum albicorne | reverse complement strand
TATTAAAAACAAACGAAATTTTTCGAAATTTGTTTTGGACTGCTGATATTTAATTTAATTCGCTTAAATATGCAAAAGTTTAAAGAAAATGATTCGATATTAGTCTGGCAAAATTAAGTCAATGCTGATGAGGTAAGTCATAAGAATAAAACTAATTTATTAACGAAATATACAATAGTTAATATCAAATTATGAATTTTAACTAATTTGCTTCTTAAAAATTTATAAAACAAAAATTAATAAAAAACTATAAAACTATATAAATTACTTACAATGAATACCTGTGAAGTTACTAAGACTAAATTTACAGTCACAGTACTCGAATAAAACCCGCTAGTTATGATACAATATATCACACAAATCATATTTCGACAGCTTCATTTTCATTGATTGATTGCATAAAAATATGTGATACTCTTACTAAGACTAAATTTACAGTCACAGTACTCGAATAAAGCCCGCTACTTATGATACAATATATCACACAAATCATATTTCGACAGCTTCATTTTTATTGATTGATTGCATAAAAATATGTGATACTCGTATTATTATATTTTGAAGTCAACATCGATGAAAAAAAAATTGTAAATGTTCTAAAAATAATACAATTCGGCAAATTGCACGTGATTTTTTATTCGTATCGAGAAAGTTTTATTAGAAAAGTAGAAAAAAAAGAGTTCTCCATGATTTTGGTACATCGGCAACAATACCATTAAAGTGCCGTTACGATTCTAAGATTGGGAGCCATCGTGTAGGTATCCCTGGTCCATCCCGGTAGCATAAGCGGTGTGGAGGCAAGGACGGGGTGTGGGTAGCTTAAGGGATTCTGGGAGTCTGTACAAACACATGCATAACTTCTGGCTGACGGCAGAACCACTTTGCATTTTAATTTGGACCAAAAATATCTCACAGTCAGCTTCAATACATACACATTTCTATTATTGATCTGGTTTGTTCCTTAAAATTGAGGGTTATATTTTATTCGACAAATAATAAGCTAATTTATTCCCTATTAAGGTATCCTAGTAAATGTTTCTTTAAAAAAAATTAATTCAATAGGTGTTTGTTGTTATTTTCTTATTTTCTTAAAATGACATGGTTTCTACAAAATACATACATTATTTATTCTGACATTAAAATGTTTGAGCACCTTAGAGGTGAGACTGAAAAATCGTAAAAAAATCGATTCGTGACAAGTGGTTAATGAAGATTAAAAAAAGCGTACAAAGTTAAAGAGCCAAATGAGCGTATTTAATGAATAAAGTACATATATATTCGTATGTAATTCGGTTTTTAAAATTATTTGGACATCATTAGATCGAATTTATTTGATGGTTTTATGTAAATTTCAAATATAGCATTATGTGGTTTACCATTTCTTACTGGATTTTATTCAAAGGATATAATTTTAGATAATTTTTCTATGTGTAATTTGAACTTATTGCCTTATATAAATTAAAAAATAAAGTGCTCTTGATAGACATTTTAAGTAAAAAATACACCGAGATACAATTAATCTGTTAATTATAATAATCACTTTAGAATGATCAGTATCTATTACTTTGTATTAGCTCCTTAGCTTGCTCGTAGATTAAAATAGCTGTGAGAGCAATTTCTTTTATGTATTTGATCATGTTTACTTGATCGAAGGGGCATACAAAAGTAATAAAAAGGATGTTTTCATACATGTATCATATATTTTTCAAAAGCATTATTTTTCTCTTAAATACAGAAAGAAAGAAGAGTGAAAAATAATATTTTATAATAGGAGAGTATGAGTTATGAAGTGTATGGACGTGACATAAGCGAAATGTGTGTGCCAGCACAGAAATAAAGATATATATTTTCTCTTTGCTTACTTTAATAGGGACGATGGTGTGATGGCAATAATAGTTTGTCTTGTTTGGTTCACTATTTTTGGATTAAATTAACATATTTTTACTATTCCCAAATGTATATAAATTTTTATTTCGTTTAAATAGAAAGCTGACCATCGTATCCTAGTGGATAAGAATGACTTCCAGTCCGGGAATGGCACGCTTGGTTCCCGTTGGTACCCAGATTTTTTAAAGGGTTGTAGGCTGATTTATTTATAAGTCTTGTTGAAAATCCTTTGTGGTTGGTGGGAAGAGATTTTCACATGACAATTAACCTAACTGGTTGTACTGTATAAAACGAAATGTATTGTAGTACAAAAATTTAATTGAGTAGTACTAGTACATTATACAGGTATAAATGTATTGCTATACACTTGCTAGAAACACGCGGAAACTTTTATACCTCATTTGTCAGTTGAAATTTGTTAAAAATACATTTTAATTGGTATATCTTTCAAATAATTAAATAAAAAACTCACAATTTTGTCGATGTAAAGAACCACTTCATTAGACAAAGACTGTGATAAAAAATACTTATTTTTTCCTTTTATGTAAAAAATGGTACCACAAAGTGAAACTATAGTCTTTTCGAAGATTCAAGAAGGCAGAAAATACATTTGAAAGATAAGCTATCAAAAGGTCTGGGCTCATCTCATAACATCCCCTCGACCGAGATACACCCTACAAATATAGGAGCAGCCCGGCAGCGAGGACATCAAATGACATATACCTATATATTGATATTCTAATCGTTTTTCAATAAAATGATAGAAGCAACATCTGTTATGTAAAAATATTTAAGCGTGTAAACAATAGAAATTAATTATATTTATATTTTAATACTTTATGGCTCTTATATTACATTACAATGAGTGTTTGGCCTTTAAAAAGCATCGCTCCGAAACAGCAAGTTCTCACCATTTCCGTCAGATTTCCGCAGCACCCCTTGACGTGTATCCACAACTTAATAAGACGAATGTTCATTATTTTACTAAAAGCGACGCATCTCCTGTTCGTTAAGATGTTTTTTTGGACGTTTTCCCTTTCCGTTTCCACTTTCAATATTTTAATCTAAAGCAAAAAAACTATAAGCGTTATATAAGTTTATATATACTATATAACGGAACTGTTAATACGCAATCTAAATAAAGGACAACAAAAAAAAGCTTTTTGAAAAATAATTATATTAAAGTTTGCAAAAACACAGTATTTAAATTATTGTTAAACACTTTCACTGTATAATTACAGCCTGGTGACATTGTTGCCATTTGGCAATATCTACCAACTAACCAGAAATAATAAAAGGACAATTTTTACAGTGCCATTTAGAGAGCAGACTTTCCTTAAGGACGCTCTAAGTAAACGAAATTTTATTGACAGACTAAACATATTACAATATGAGTTGAGTACAAGAATATAAAGGTGGTGGCTGTGGCCTTAGATAAGATACTTTCCCACATCTGCATACGTTTAGAAAAACATAATTGTTAAGAAAGCCACAGAAAACTTACCAAAGGAAGACGAACTATTATGAAAAGAAACCTTTGAAAATTATCTATTATACGATAGTAACTCATTTGATTTTAGGTAGAGTATAGTGTATTTAGTGTTAATATATAATCATACATTTTGACAAAGCAAATCTTTCAATTGAGATATCTATAATAACAAAGTTGTTCAAGAGGCTTTAATTGAAAAGATACAGCAATCCTTTAAAAAAAATAGGGTTCCAGCGGGAATCGATCTCGCAACCTCCGGGCATGCGTTTTATGAATAAGGCAACATAGGTTATTGATGGTTGAAATTTCTAATTTACTTAAATAAATCATTGTAAATGTTCGAAGAAACATTTTTAATTTTAGTCTACTTACAATAAAACTGCAATTTTAATAAAAATCCCTTCGGTGTAATTTATCGTTTTACGAGTTGCGTTTGAATACCAAAACAATAAAGTAGAGAATTTTAGTGCTAAAACCTTCAAAAGTACGGTCTTGTTCTAGGTTAGGCGTAGATCAATTATATTGTATGTTGTCTCGGGACTTAATGAGCAACATTAGTAACCCTAGAGTAATCTCACCATCGTATCAGTTTCTATGCTGTTTTCTTACGGGTTTATGTGACTTGACCTGGTTTTGTTCCAGAAATCGCTTTAAAATTGAATTGTTTTGAATTTAATTATGTGATATTAATATTTTCAAAACTTGGAAAAAAAACCTAGTTTGATCACAGATTTAAGGACGTGGAGATCAGGGCTGTGGACCAATCTAAATGAGGCGTTTCTTAACATTCATGTGTTGCAGATGGAATGTATATGGTGAACGGCACTTAAGTGTCGTTTTTTTATATGTACATATCATCACGCACATTCCTTTTGAGGCAGTATACTTTAGAGCGCCAAATTTCCTGTGACTATTTAATTCTATCGCCTCCTTTCTCACACAATTCCGTCTATTTATCTTCTTCCGTGCCTTTCTTTCTTTCAAAATTTAATGCACTTGGTCCAACCATTGTTTTTATCTTTTTTCTACAACTCCCCCACACGCTTATATTGCAAATTTGCAAAGTCTGCCTTTTGTCACCCATCTGTTCAATATGTCCAAACCACCTTAACGTGCTCTTTTTCACTCTCTTTAACACATACGTTTTTAGATCATGTGCATTCATAGTATTTACATTTATTATTCTGTCATATGTTACATAGACACAAAATATATTCTTATCAGTGAACGCTTTTCCACGGCATTTACTTGACTCCTTTAATTAATTGTTAATGTTCACGTTTCACTCCCATACATTAATGTTGGCGCTAATACACTGTTGTGAACCAATATTTTGACAGATGTTGATAATTTATGCTTTGAGTATATATTGTATTTTAGTGCTCCATTTACTTTAAAAATTTTATGACGTTATGTCAGTCTTTCGTCACCCATCCGGTTAATATGTCTCACCACCTTAACGTGCTCCGTTTTTCAGCAATAACTTTTCTCATACATTTTTGGCTCACATTTATTCTTAATAATACATTAATAAATAAATAACTATTTTAAGGTTAACGTTGAAATCATTTTAATTGAATGTAAAACAAGGACACTTAGGGTAAAACAAATCACTTAGAGTACAGTCCTGAATATTTCCATTAAAACAATATCTGAAGTTTACCAACAAGGAGAGGCAAAGATGAGAGGGTGCTGGTGCTGGTGCTAGCTTGGATTACTCGGAATTATTATTACGCCTGGAGGTCGTAATTCATCTTGAATATTGTAAATTGGAGGAAAATCTAATCCAATTTATGTGTACTCGTAACATCGCTACTCCTGCAGGTACTATGTTTAACTGTTATTAATTATTTCGTATAAACGTATAAACGGGAATTCTCGTTATGTATTTTACCACAAATGTCAAAGATACATCCTTAAATGCTCTGGCGTCGAACTTCACGATATTATTATATGATGGCATATCTTCGGAGGTGTAGTACGCTGAGATTGGTCGGATTCTATGCAGGGTAAGAATATTTTAAAACAATGGGCTAGGACAGTGGTGGGTAACTTATGACACGCGTGTCAGAGGTGACACGCCAAGACATTTTGGGTGACATGCATCGAGGTCCAAACTCATGAATCTAGAAAGAAATACGAGTTTTGAGAATGAAGAAGAGTGCCACTACGAACAAGATATTTTGAATGCTTGGAACCGATTACCGAACACTTTTGGCACTCTGAAAAATCTAGCGATGGCTTTATTCACAATATTTCACTCAACGTACTTTTGTGAGACCTTATTCTCGGCGTTGAATAATATTAAAACAAATAAAAGAAACCGACTGACTGATGAAGTTTGTAACGCTTGCTTGTGTTTAAAATGTACGAAATACCAACCTTCAATTGAAGATTTAGCAAATGCAATTCAGCAACAAAAAGTCACTAATATAAATAATTATTTGTTTTGGCGTTTTAGTAATAAGAAATAAATAGTTCAAAACAAAACTCTTTCATTTACTAGGGCTGCCAAAATTATTAATATTCCTAGATGTGACACGGAACCTGAGTTGAGCCAGATTTTTTTTCAGGATGTTGACACGCCGAGCTAAAAAGGTTACCCATCATTGGGATAGGACATAGATAGGCTCCTAAATTTATTTGACCCACTACCCCTTCAGCAATAAAAAATACTTAAGGCCCCCCGAAAATTTACCTTCTATTAAATTAAATAAAACAGAAAAATATAGTGAACATTTTTTTATGTACATATCTATAGTGTTATAAATAAGATACGCTGATACTTAAATTGTTGAAGTATTTATTCAATAATCCTAATGAAAAGGATAAACCTGATGTACTGCCACCAATTTATTAATGTTTTGCAGTTTTTTATTTGCAATAAAATTTCAGCAAAAAAAATATGCAACTATGAGAGTAATTTTTTAATTTCAAAAAGTTATTTCGGAAATAAAAACAATTTGGAAAAGAAATTATAAAGACATTTATTAAAATAAAAGGTATTTATTAAAATAATTCAAATAAGCAAGTAGCCCCCCTACTTCTCCCAGGGCCAGCATGGCCCCCTCAGTTTCCTCCAGTACCCCCAGGGAGGTTGAGTGGGGGGGGGGTAGGCCGATGGGCCCACTTTGGGAACCTATGGGCTAGGACAATGTGATTCAAATCTGGGACAATTTTACGAAAAATAGAACGTAACTAGGACAGATTAAGCATAATTTTTGACAACGAATTACTCACATGTATGCATATGTACTAATTTTATTGTATTATATTCCTATTTTTATAAAGAAATTTTTACATTCGGTTTAGTTCGATCCCGCTACCACCCACGCTGTTATGTGGGACAAAATAAGCCCCTATCCAGCGCGATCGACACTAGAAGATCGAAATCTTCTTTTTATGAGCATGGCGTCACGTATTGACGAAAAAGGAACTGCTCTTAGTGTGAAAATAATAGTAACGACTACGGACTTAAATTGAAACGAACAAATTAAATGAGACATAACCGTGAAGCGTGCGTTATATCAATACTACATACTGTACTGTACGAAGTATTGACAAAACGCAAAGTACTGTTAACAAATCACAAAGTCAATTGGGCGAAGTGACAACACTCAGCAGTGTAAGAAAATCTGAATTTTCTAAAATCTCGGACGTATTAAGAAGTCTTCTCCGGACATTTCCCAATGATCCCATAAAATGACAAGTCTGGGAATAACCGGACACATGTCAACCCTAGTTTTTACATATAAAATATGTTATATTGTATTATATTATACTTAAATAACAATATTAATTAAATTTATATAGCGCAATTTAGAGAAGGACTCCCTACAATAAAGCGCACTCTAGCTCGGGATTTGAAGGTACTATTATTGATAGATTAAAAATATTACAAAATTAATGTATATAACCTGAAGTTCGACTCGAATATATCACTTTAAGTGCCCTATTGACTTTGCTTTCTATCGCTACCCGCCGTTCGATATCTCTCGTAGCTCTTCCATCCTCTGAGAGATATTCAATAAAGAGCGAAATTTCTTAACTTGTTTAAATCTTTTATTATTCACCCTTACACCGCATTTACTTTCCGTATCACATTTTTTTATCACTATGAATTTCGCAAAATTCATTCATTAAATTTAGTCAATTATTCTTAATGGCATTTTGAATTGAATTCAAAGTTCTCAGTTGAAAATTAATCGCCCGCTTAGTTAAACATCAGTTAAACATATTTCTGAGAAAATATTATAAATAATAAGTCAGCACTTTAATTTGTCTACCACTCTAAAAATGAACACTTAAAAGCGAATTTTCTTTGAATTGCTATTGACGTCATAAGGTAGTTAAAACATCTGAAGCGATATCAAATTCTGAAGTTTATATGTGCATAAAACAACCAACTCAGGAAACTCATTTGTATTATTTGAAAATCTCATTCAAACATTTTTTGAATGTGTATTTCGTGAATCGATAAAAAAATGTCTAGTTGATTGAGTAGTCTTTTTAACTTTTTCACTTTCAATGGAAGAACACGGGTACACACTGACAGTATTCAAATGGAAATGTATGATGTATCAAATCGATCACCTCAAGATGTTTGATGAGATGACGTAAAGTTCAAAATATTATAATACATATAACTTTCTTTATTTACTTAAATACTTCACTGTACAATGTACAATTTAGACGGTTTATTGTTAAAAGGCAATCATCTCATTTATCCCCACCCAAAAATTGTTTATTAATTTCGTTTTCAAACTTGGGCGAAAGATTTACGTTAGAGCTTTATAACATACACATACAAATAAAATAAAATAATTTATGACAGAACTGGAAGATCAAAAGAACGCAGGAACTATTTTTCAAGTCTTGTTTTCACTTCAGGCTTATTTCTCATTTTTCCGGTCGGTTGTAAAAAACATATACTGTAAACAACGACAGCGTAAGACAATAAAACAGTAAAATATAGTAGACTCTCGAGGTTCTATTAACCTGGTTGCGGATTAACCGGAATGTAAAAAAATCGTCTTTTTATAAAACGTAAATAAATAATAAGTTTTATAAAAAAAAATCAGTGGTAGTGCATTGAGATACCCGTTGGCAATCGTCCCCCAAGAAGACTTCCTAAAAATTAACGATATCTGGGAGTCAACATTTCAAGAGAGGCAGTCCTAAAGATAAGAGAAAAAAAAACTTTTCAAGAGAGACAGTCCTAAAGAAAAGAGAAAAAAGATCATCATCACGTCATATAAGGGAGCGAATCTCCACTGAATGCTATCGTGGTAAACATCTTTTACTTCTAGCTATACAAAGACAATAGTTGGTGAGTCATGTCGTCCAGCCCGGTTGTCGCGGGCTCTATTTCCAGATTTCTTAAAAAATATTGCAAACGATTATATTTTAAAAACGATTCCAGTCTGGTTTTCCCCCATGGCCTCTTTAACATCTTTATGGTTAGTTGGAAGAGATTGCCATATGGCAATAAGGCCACTAGGTTGTACTGTATACGATGAAAGTATAATACAATACCATGTCAGTGTATAAACCTAACTCGACTAAAAGTGTAGAACTCGTATAGGGAAAACCTAACTAAAGACGACCTTAAATTTGTTAAAGCCCTGAACGTAACATACAAAAATCTCCATAATTTGAACACTTTCGTTTAATCTGTTTTGGTAAGACATCAATTTTCTGATTTAGAGGTTGCTGATTTAATTCATTTTGGTATCACTTTTTTGAAAAGGGTATCAGCATAGTTTTCACTCCAGGTCTATTCAACTGCATATGGCAAATATAAATTACTGTCGAGTAATTTGTATTTGCCGGGTACCAATCTCTTGATAGAGTAATATACGTTGCTTCAATTTGTATGGGAGTATACAGTGACATACAATTGACAGTGGCAAGATGGAAATGTGTATCGAATCGATGGCTTTAAGATGAACATAGTAGGAAACTCTTGGAACTGTAGAAAACTCTCGTGTCCCCCCTCCTTTCCCCATGGTCTCACCAGTGAGTGATGATGTTTATTGTATTGTATATCTCACAACACTTGGAACGTTGAGTGGATCTTTTTTGCATATACTCGCAATAGTTCAAATTATCGAAACAAGTTCCTATACGGGCTTTGAAGTGTGAAATGTGACGCTATCGACCCCAGGCGTAACATGGTGGCTTTAATTGGATTGTTTTAATTAGTGCTGGAATTGAATTAATTTCATGAATTACTAAGAACTTTATTCATCCTTTAATTTGAAAATGTTTTTTCCTGGATACGAAGTATTGTGACATTGAGATATAAAAAGAGTTTAATTAAAACAAAGATTAATTAATGTCATCAGCTATTTATAAAACTTAGGTTTAAATGTTAGAGGTGACGACTTCCGTAGCCCAGTTCGTAAGTGTATTTCTACCGAGAAGTTATGGGTTCCATTCCCTTTCACACCTAGACTTTTTTTGTAAGTTTCAGTTTAATTTTCTCACAGAAATAGTAATTTAATGATAAAATGACAATTTATAAAGCGCTGTATAGCGAGTAAACTTTTCTTAAGGCGACCTCTTAAAAAGGATTGTCTGAGGTGCATGGTCGGGCGGTAACGCACTGGACTTCCGTGCGGAAGGTCGTCGGTTCGAACACCGCGCTGTGTTACTACCCTCGAACGACACAGGCACTTTTTCCGCCTAGTGTTCGATGGTATAAGGATACCTATGACTTCGGTCATAGCTATTCTTTAACACTTGCCACCCTGTGATGGACAGCGAGTGACCAGGACTTATATTTTATTTTATTATTTGTTGTTTGAATACATAATAAAATGATTTTTATAGCAAATTACACAAAATAACCTAGCAGATTTTGCATAATTTTAATTTAAAACATACATTTTTTAAAGGACGCTTAGCATCCAGCACCGTGGCTGGCGGAATTGTTTAGCACAGTAAGGCAAGTGTTAAAAAAAAGAGAGAAAAAAAAAAGTGCTTCCTAAAGCTGTACACGCTATCTATATCTCTGACACTAGGAGACAGACCATTCCAAACCACACGACCAGCAACAACAAAAGTTCTATCATAATACCCAGACATATTGGATTAATTCGAAACAACTAATTTATTATATGAAAAAGAAATCGACGTTCAATTTCTACTTCTTTTCGAAGGAACATACCTCAGACGCAGGTTCGAAAGATACAATAGAGACATCCCATTAAGGAACTTGAATACGAAGATACAAAATTTGAAATCAATCCGTTAGCAACACTTACCATAAGCCAGTGTAGATTTTTTGGAAGCGAAATAAGCCTTTTTAACACCTTTATTTATTTATTTAACACTTTTATGGAAAAGCAACCAGACAAAAACCAGTGAAGTAAATGAATTCCTATCAACCAGATAAAAGTGAATGAAGCAAGAGACATGGTCGCAAACAACATTCAAATGGTTATCTATCCCGACGAAATCAATAACCAAATAAACATAAATCAAACCAAATACGTTTCTATGTCTTCGCCACTATTTTATTTATAATGTTCACTTTAGGTTTCAAAGACGTCTGTTTGTCTTCTTCATTTAGTGACAAGGATTTTTTAAACACAAATTTGAAACTTAAATAACTACAACACGTTTATCTTGACAACCTCCATGTCCTAGTTATTAAGACGTCTGTCTTTCAACCCGAAGGTTGAGTCTCTTTTTAAATGGTTTCCGTCTGGTTTTAACTTCGTCTCCCTGTTAAACCTCCTTCTAGTTGGCAATAAATTCACCAGGTTATTCTGTATACGTTTGTGTAGTAAAAAAACGTAATACAAGAACATTGATACTCAATAATGAGCCCATATGAATATATACTTATTATGGAGTACGCAACAGCTTATTTTTCGTCTCTAGAAATACGCTTTGATGATTTAGTATATTATAACATAGGCGGGCAACCTTTTCAGACCTACGTACTACATTCGGTTTTTAGTTTTAAAAATATGGAGGCAACCATTCAATCGAGTGTGAAAAAACATTAATTTAAATATTTTTTTCAAACCTAAATATTAAAAAAAATATTATTCCCAAAATGAGCAAATAAAATTACTCTTTGTAATTTGCTTTATCAAATAATGTTTATTCTACTTTATGTAATGGTATAACTCTACCGGTTTCCAGGCTTTCACCTCATCATCAAGGGAGCACAAACAAGAGTCTTGTATGTGCTCCTCCAATTAAGAACGCAATTAAAATTATTATGGAGTTGTATTTCCTAAGCTAACTTTTGTAAATCTACTTTAAAGTCTGAGGAGCAAATTCTACTAATTGTCGATGGTTATCAGTCGATCGAGAAGAAAAGTTATTCTTTCTAAAACGGATTTGCAAATAAAACCGCATGCAGACGAAGTGCGCGGGTGTGTGTTGGCGAAACGGTTGTAAGTTGAAAACAACACATATGTATGCTACCATACATACATTAGCATGCGTTTGCTGAAACGTACGCTTTATAAAAAATGTTAATTTATAACGCATATAAATGAATTATTCAAACATTAAAATTATTCAACATACGGGTTTTCCGTCATATAAGTATGGTTAAATTATTGAAAACCTCATACGGCTCGTGAACCACCGTTTGCCGACCACTGATTATACAATAAATTTTATAATATCATGTGTATCTAAAACAGTCTTAATTTTAAAGACATTATTCTCCAACGAGAGGGTGATTACGTTCTTGTGATTATTTTTTGCTGAAACAATGTGAAGCTGAAATTTGATTTAAAAAATAATTTAATGGGAAGAGGAAATTTTAGATTACTTTCGTTAAAAAGTAATTGACGTTTCAACAAAAGAATATATTAGGTGTCAACATAAGCTGTGTTCGTTTTTTTGCAATTTAAAAATGAGCACCAAAAGTAAAACAAAATGGTAAAGGTTATACGTAATTCGAAAAAAAAAATTCTGCTCTACAAGATATTGTGTTTGCTTTTACGTTACATATATTATTTTATTTGATTACAAGCCTTCAAAATGGAATGTCAAGTAGACGAAAGTGAGCATTTTCGACACCTCATTTTGTTCGCGTTCAATCGAGGGAATAAAGCTGCCAAAGCTGCTCGCGATATTTGCAAAGTGTACGGTGAAGATGCTATGATTGAAAGGACAGCTCGTCGATGGTTTTTGCGTTTCAAAGACGGTAATTTCGACCTGAAAGACATTTCGTTCCGGACGATCAGTGGACTTCGATGAGGACCGCTTAAACCAAATTATTCATGAGGATTGAGCGCAAAACTTTGCTCTCATGACATAAATATTTCGCTTCCTCAATATACCATACACCTTCACACACGACTCGTTCGGTTTTCATGACTCCTCAATCAATTTCACGCTGTATTTGTTTTGCTGCCTTTTGTTTCTCATTCTTTCTACATGCCCAAACACATAATATTGACATACCAAATTCAAAGTTCCGATGGTAAGAATATTGAAGTTTCAAGATGATCGAAAAGTTTTATAAAACCAGTGCGGTAATGAATCCGTCAGGAATCGAACCTGGGGTACCCGCTTGCTTAATGTGAATGCTAACCGTTAGACCACGTCTGCCGACTGCTTATTGTGACCTCCGAGACTTCATATTCTATTCAATGTGTAAACATCATTATGACATATTCTTGTCAGAATATGAATTTCTACAGCATTTACTCGGTTCTTTTCAATATTTTTCTATTTCATAGTTTTTAGGATCGATACACCTTAACATCCACTTGATGTTGTTAGGATGAATGAGTCGAGGAGAAAATCTGCTGTGAACTGCCCTGATGGAAATGAAAATATCTTAACCGGCTCCGAACGGGCAGTGGGAAAACTTAGGGTAATATGTTAAATTGGAGATGGTTACCTTGTGGATTAACTCTCTGTATCTGAGGCGAGAAGCAGTGCATACTACATTTTCTTCGGTGTCCGAGTAGTCCGGTATTTCAGACTGATGAGGGCTTTTTACCTGGTTCTGTCCAGGGGCAAAATTATGTTAAGAACATATAAACTACAATTATTAATCTTAAGATATTCCTCGTTCCTAACACGTATACAATTATCATCATTATGTCTATTTTTGTAGTTTTATTTTTTGTTACGTTTACTAAAATATTATTTTCATTTATTATGTTTAATATACGATCATGACCTACAATTATAATTATGAAACAAAATCTAGTGAATTGGAAGAAATTGCTTAGAATTTAAAAAAATCTCCTAGATATATTTATATGAAACTATTAAATAAATAATGAATTATTCAAGATTCAGGAGATTAAGATTTGGGAGACAGAATATAGAGAGTCTACGAGTATATCTCAATAAACTTCATTTGTAGAAATATATGATAAACAAGGTAATTTTTAATAGAGAATATACGAACAGTAACTAACTCACAAAACGTAGCATTGTTACATAGCAAAGAACACTACAAATTTAACCTTTTTGGTTTTTACTTTATAAAATTTGGGGTGTTGAATACGAAAACGACAATCGAAATCCTGCATTGGCTCCGGTTTACAAAATAAATAGGATATTTCTGTATTGAAATGCGGATTCATCCTTGTCAATTGCTTTTACAAATGCTTTCATGAGACCCAGATTTATGTTGTGGTGGTAGCAAAATATTACTGGGAATCATTAGCGGTTTATATATAATATTTATCGTACCAGGCACAAGAGCTTTTCGGAGAGGCCATTTCTTTTGCTAGTAATGGAAAATTCTAGTGTGGCTGTCCCACTCACATATAAAGCAACAGTATTTAGCGTACCCACCCTGCAGACTAACTTGTATCGCGATTACTTACAAATCTTCGCAAATCAACCATTCATCTTTCCTATAATTTATGCTGTTTAGAATACATTTTATAATTTTGTAATAACGGAAAAAAAGTAGTCAAGACATTTATAGTTACATATAAGGAATATGTTTTTTGGATGGTTTCAATGACTTTTTCTCGTAAAATTGAACAACAAGAAGAAACGAAACGATTAACAAAAAAAAAAACAAAAATGGCAATTTTTTTCTGTAAAAAAACATTCGTTATCAATGTGAGACTTCCTGAGAAAACACTTTCCACGGTTGAAAATGCATTTTCGCTCTTCGTAAATATGAAACGACAGAAAAGTTGCAGAATACGATAAATGGGAAGTTAAATTCAAAAATCTCTGCAAAAACGAAGCCTAGAATTCCAGGCCAATTGAATTTCCTTCTGTGCACCGACTGTCCGTAATGCCTGGCAGCATGAAAGAGAAACTAAACGTTCTTTTTTCTTGACAAAATGAAAGCTGAATTCAAAGAAAAAAATCTGTTCAGCTCACAATTTTTATATTATTTACTAAATAAGAAGTAAAAGTAAGGATATCTTTTTCATACGCCATTTCTTAGAAAGAAAGAAAATTCTTTGGATAAGATAAAAATAATGTTTTTTTCTTTATTTATTTAATTTGAAAGATAATTAATTATTGACATATTTACATCTAATCAACGTTCATCCGAGAACTAAGATTGACGATTTTTTTTTCACATTTTGGATTTTTGAAAGTCGAAATGCATCGCGACTTCTTGTGGGATACTAGTGTGGAATTTTTTCTTATAGATCACATCACTTAGGTATAATTTGCCGCCAAATTATTCAGTAAATATTAAATAAGACATTAAAAATTATAGACAAAAGTTGTGTACATTTTATAATTTTCTTAAAAAACATATTTTACTTATTTATTATATACGGTATAGTTCTAAAAAAAGTTTACAAAGAGCTTTTGAAAAATAAGGTTACTTTCGTTAATTTGTTGCTAAGACGCCTGTTTTTCGACCTGGGTGTTGAGAGTTTGATTCCCTCCTAACTTTGGACGGCTGAACTATATTTTCAAAATCAATCTCCCAACCTGTCTCATACTGAAGGTATTTAACCAATGCATCTTATCAGTACTAACATGTGGATGCGAAACATGGACGTGTTCTGTGCGAATGGGACAAAAGCTTCAGACAACATAATGCAGCATGGAGAGGTGCATGCTAGGTTATAACAGAAGACATCGCAAACGCAATGAATGGATTCGCGCCCAAACAAAAGCTGATGATATTATAGAGGTTGTAAAAAGATTGAAGTGGAAGTGAGCTGTGCACGTCACCCGAACAACTGACTATCGTTGGACGTATGAAGTAATCCAGTGGTACCCAATATACAGAACTAGGCCTGTAAGAAGACTAAAGGCATGCTGGGTGGACGAAACACGAAAGCAAGCATCGATTACGTATCAGCAATGCGCAAAAGACAGGATTTCTTGGAAACAACTTGAAGAGGTCTATATCCTGCAGTGGATGAATGTAGACTGATGATAATGATGATGATATACACATGCGTGAAACACACACTTATAATACTTATTTTAAATTTTGTATTTAAAATTTCAACTTTTTTATTGAATGGGTTCTTGTGAAGTTTTGAGAGGATGTATTCTATAGGTGGTTCTTCCCTCTTCATGCTATTTTTTTGTGTTCACTTCCTCTCTCCATTGAAGAATATTGGGTTACACACTCTGTTGAATCCCTGGAGACAGGGGCTCGACTATCCCATTGAAGTTTCGGTTTCAGCGAGTTCACACTATGGTAATACTTTTGGTACGCCACTTGAGTATCATCTTTCAAAGCAGGGATAAAGATGTAATATAAAATGCTAAGATGCTTATAGTAACTTAGATTTTGAAAATGTTGTTTTATTTTTAATCTATTTTGTTTACGACTTCGTTCGCGTGTATGTTACTAAATTATCTTTGAGGTGTATGGCTGCGCGGAAACGCACTGGACTGCCGTGCGGAAAGCCGCCAGTTCGAACCCCGCGATGTTCCACTCTCTTCGAATGAGAAAAAAATCCGCCTAGTGTTCGGGGGTGTAAGGATATCTATGACTTCAGTTAAAAAAAGAGCAGGATGAAAACAAGCCGGTGTACTAATCGAAAAAGTAACAAAAAACTGTAAAAAAAGTTTCCCATACATAAATCATTCGCGGTTTGACAATTTTCAAAGGGCTTGCGTTTGATTTTAAGAGCAAAAAATTTGCTTTTAAACTTATTTATAATTTGCTGATTTTGCATTTGCTCATTCATTTTCCTGATTCCGATCTCTTTTAGTTAACGCATTGTACCTTTTATAATGCTGGAGCATTATCATTCATAGCAAAAATTCCATTTAATAACCGAACTACTGTCGATAAAATGTTTATTTCATAGTTAAATACAACCTTATAAATATGCATATTTATAAATTGTACTATATTTAGCGTAAATAATCCAATTGGTATTCGAATATTCCAAGTTTTTGAACTTAACATTTTTTGACAAAATAAGTGTTTTCCTTATTCAAAAACTGAAATTAAATATTGAAAAAAAAACTATTTAAAAATATATAATATATAACATAGGAAACAAAACGTTACATACTAAAAATATATATAAAAGTATCAAATAAAAATTGCTAACAAATAAAGTAAAACAAACTATACAATTAACGTAAAATATCACATAAATATTTTACTTTTTTCAAAATGCGTTGGAATGCAATAAAAATGTATTAATCACTTGTTTTTATTGTTTACAAAATAGAAAGCAGAAAATTATTTATTTACAATGCTTTCAATTGTTTTAATAACCTGGAATAATATAAAAATACGGGAAGATACCTGAAGTATTATATAATATGAATAAAGGATTCAATAACGATTAGTGGCTTTTGCTTGTATGTCATTAAAAACGCATTAGGTGAAATGGACCCAACCCCAATAATAAGCATTTAATGAATTAATTAAGAACGCAATCAAAATTATATAAGCGCCACCAGATAAATAATAATGCATTTATTATTAATGTTAACTTTGGAATGCCAAAAAACTGTCAGGAATTTTGTTTATGCAATTTTAATATTATTTTAAATATGTTCATATTAATTTATGGTCGATTTCGACCATAAACAAATTTTATAAAACACAATTAAAATTTCAGAGTGTAAGTGAATGCGAAATTTCCATGGAACAAAAAGTTTCGTCGGAAAACAGGGAAAACTCGACAATAATCGGGTGCTCTATATTTAGAAAAGAAGTGCTAAAGAAATCCCAATTTTTTAGCACTTATTTTTAAAGTACAGTATCTCCCATATCGAAGATTTATAATTACGGAGATATCGTCGTAAGGTAATAACTAAGTAATAAGACACTAAGTCGTCGTCGTTGTTGTAGGGCTTCGTTCTATGTTATGTGAGTAAAATAATAACATAGCTAGAACATTTTTATTTATCAAATGTTATTGGACAGCTGTGACTTATTGATCTGATTAGAAGACATAAAATAAAATGGCAAATAATATACACATATGTAAAGTTTTCTGCCAATAAGATCAAGAGTAAAATAATAACTATAATATTAAATCGTTACTATGACAACACCGTATGTTACACACGGACATACGTACAAAATCGAAAAGATGTGTATTGTATTATTTCATAATATTTCTTTACAAAATAATATGTATCATTGATGAAATCGGTATTTGATCATGTCGAGAGGTCAGTGTTTGGTCGCTCTGATGTTTTGATTCAGAGTAAAGATGTATAATTTCGAAATAAAGTAAGGAGTATTAATTTTTATATAATTTAGTATTTTAAATCTCAGTTTCGCATTTGATTTTTAAAAGGGTTCCATTCTTGTTTTTACTTAAGACTTCTATTACATCTTTTTGGTTGGTTGAAAGAGATGCCACATGTCAGGTTATACTATATACAATAACTAAAGTGTTATATAATATTATACATACCTCTAGGGTGTTCAACTACTCGCTAGTTGAAACAAAAGGCGTATGATTTATTTAAATAATCACGGATCCATATCTGAACTGAAGAAATCAGTTTCGAGGCTGGAAAGTAATTATATATATATGAAGAAAGAATACTTTATAATGAAATGACGAAGACCAAGAAAATACATTGTATTTTTATTAAAACATATACAACAAAGGACCAAAACTTCAAATGTGATCAAAACAAACTGACCTAAACAAAGAGAAGAAAACGAAATATTTGATAATAGACGAAAGATATTTTTGTTATCCTTCGTAACCCAAAAGGTCCTCGAATTGATGTACCTGCCAGACTTGTTTGTATTTATTGTTTGCCATCACGTAGGTGGGTTCCAATCACGGATTTGCCCTGTTTCTGGCCCCCAATGACCCAATATTTGCGCAACTGTCCCTGACTACCGAAAAGAAAGAACAGGCCCACCGCAAGGATTATGCTGCTCATTAAAAATACTATCATTTTTAACAAAAAAAAAGACGAAATTATACTAAAAGAAAGTTGAAATAAGAGCGTTGCGCAGAATGTTTGAAAAAACAATATATGACAATAAGGAGTAGTATCGTATCGTTCGTTGCTGGGCCTCGTAGTCGAGGATCACTTCGCCATTCCAACGTCAATTCAGTTAGAAAGCGAAGTTATGCCGTGGAGTTTTAGTTTCTTTTTTTCCTTTCTCCTCTTTAAGTGAGTGAGTCGTTGCCCACCAGCAAACTCATTGCTCACGCCGTAATACTGCGATCGGAGCTCAATGGCATGTTGTTTCCATGTTATTTTTTACAAAAAATATGATTGAAGTCATAGGTATTCTTATACCACCGAATACTAAGCGGATAAAATGTCTGTCTCATTCGAGGGAAGTAGAACAGTGCGAGGTTTGGACCGGTGAAGTCCAGTGCCTTACAACGCGGGTATGCACATCATGAGAATAAGTATATTAAGAAAGAATGCGGATTGAATGAATTATGAAATCTTTACAAAAAAGGTAATCTATACAAGTATTATAAACGGTACGAGAAGTTTGGGAAGATCTAGAAAAACATGGCATGACTAAGTGGATACCTTTCACTATTATGTATAATGTGTGACGTAATGTATGGACATGACGGAAGTGAATGATGTGTGCCAAGGTAGATTGAAGCGAATATATCTTCTCTCTGCTTTCCCCAACAAGAACACGGCATAATGGTAATGATGATGGGAATCGAACTATTTATTCTCGTTCAATATTTCAAATAAACTTAAAAATGTTTAAAAAGTTTGTGGGTTGGGTCCGTTTCGAACTCAAATTTGTCTCATAGCATACACGTATATCAAATAGTATTACAAGAATAACTACTCGTATATCAATACACGTATACCATTTTTACAAAATATTGAATAAATCTGAGTTTGCATCGCGGCCTCAACATACAACTATATCTTGAAATATCGTTTATGTATCAGAAAATCAATTAGAGACCAGAATGCCGGTTGGGTACTATAGCGATCGATCAATAGCTCAACCATTACAGCTATTACCAGTTGTTTAAAGATTCAAGAATGGCTAGACTCCAATCTATGTTTAATGCAGTTGCTAGGCTTATATATATCATACATGATAGTCAGAAATATTATTATATAAGTCTGCTTCTAAAAACTTCTCACTGGCTTAAGTGTCGTGAACGGATTGATTCTAAGCTTTGTCTCTTTGTATTCAAGTCCCTTAAATTGATGTCTCCATTGTATTTTTTTACACATGACAAGAAATCTATAAATACACAATTTGCGAAAAATCAACGATAATTTAATTTGGACACACAAATTTAATGAATCTGGGTTTGTTGCCTTTCATTTGTCGTGTCTCCGGTAAACTAGGCTGTTGCCTGTATCTCAATGAGGTATCTTTCGTTTCGTTGTCTTAGAGACATTCCTTTGGAAATAATTAGAATTTTAAAGTCGATTTCTTCATTATCTAATAAATTGGTTGATCCAAATCGATTCAATAGAGTGGGTTATTATAATAAAGCTTTTGCCATTGCTGGTCCCGTGGCGTGGACTGGTCTGCATCTTAGTATTAGAGATATGGGTGGAGTGTACAGCTTTAAGAAGACCTTAAAGACACCCCTTTTTGGGAAGTCTTGTCAACATTTATGATGTTTTATGAACACTACATAATTTACTACACTAAACCTAAAGCCGAATGTATCACATATCGGAAGATTTACGTAAGTTTCTTTTTAGATCTAAGATTTTCTTACCAAATATGGTTTTCTGAACATGTGCAGACGCGGGGAAGTACCTATTTTAATGTCCGCAGCCACTAGCTTACTTTCCTCACACTCAACTTATGTATGTATTTGTATATATTTATTTTGTAATATTTTAAATCTGTCAATAATAGTGATTCGAATTCTGAGCTAGAACGTCCTTGGGAAGATTTTGCTCTCTAAATGGCGTTACATAAGTTATGATTTTATTATGCTGTTTTTTACACTTCGAAAAGTAACACTGTGATGGCTTCTTTTTAATCCAAAGAAACATGTTGTTCAAAACACTTTCCAAATACTCTGAGACTGAAGTTACTGTACAACTCTTGTTATTGTGAATAACTTGTATAAAACAGTGGCGGCCCTGAATATTAGTGTATGAGCACCCTGCCCGCTCTCTGACCCACTAAACTTGTAAAGGTCCACAGATGGGAGATTGGATGGATGGTTTTGATGTATTGCGTGCCCCATACGGCACTTGTTTAAGTTGTAATCCAAGACGGTACTTCCTGCGCTGTATAAAGCGGGCACTTGAAGTCTCGGCTATTTACGCACAGTTCAAATCAATTAAGAAAATAAAATTTAAATTATTTTAACAGCTTCCGTTGACTGGTTTGTAAGAAACGTGTCAACCCCTCGACGTTTTCGGATTAGATTCCTTCTTCTTTAAAGTTTCTTTTCTTTTTGGAAAAATTGGCGATCATCGTTGATGCATTAATCTTTATGATAGCAGCTTTAACAAAATTAAACTACTCTCGTAAGTTCTTCAACGAGAATATACGAGATCTTTTTTCCGCACTATTTTTTTCCCTGCTGTATCAGATCTCATATTTTTTTCCACGCATTATACTATATGTCAAAAGTACTCGAACTTATGATGGAGGATAATACTTCCCTATCTTAATTTATCCATATCTTTACGTTTTAAGGTGTTTTAACGGATAACGGATTTTGTCAACCTGTGAGATTTAGTATTCTTAATAGCGTCATATTTCAAAAGTGTCCATGCATCAACCCCATAGAAAAGTACGGAGAATGTGCAGTAACATTTATCGAGTAAGGTTGGATTCCAGATGACTTAAAACAAATATCTGAGTCTCGTTAAAAGTTTGTTAACTAGGTTTTTGTAATATTTCGGCATGTGGTAGTATTATCAACACGTATGCTGATGGACAGAGAGGAACATTTTACTTCAGATTTTAAACCCTAAGGCTTGATTAACAGGGTTAAAATTAATATTGTCTCGTAATGTTGTTCTCGGTCACGTTCTTCAATATTTCAGCATTGCCATGGTGAAATACCATACGTATGAAAAGTTTTAAAACGAGCAATTAGATCATAGCAAGTTACTTCACTCCCGAATAATTCAGAGGTACATTGCTTGTTTAGCCATCAAAGCTCTCACTCGGTAGTTCACGAATACTATGGACTATAGCTGTAAAGATATATTGTAAGGAAGGATATAATAGCTGATATTGTAAGGAAAAAAACAGTAATTACATTTAAAATTAATAGTGACATTTTAATATTTCAATAAAATTTCTGTAAATGTAAGCAACAAAACAGTCGATTCACGTGAAAAATTAATATAAATGACAAAGTTATATTATTTTTTAAAAACAATTAGAAGGATTTTAAAATACACAATCAAAAAACCATTTTACTAGACATTTTGACAAATTTACTAAGATTTTTTTTCTTAAAATTAATCGTTATAGATACTCTCCGTAATAAAGTTGGTAAAACCTATTTTTTCCAGTACGAAGCTTAAGAATAATAATAAAAGGGCTAAATGGCTCACCGGGTTTGAGTCCTGATGGTATCAAAACAATCGGATTTTGTTTTTTTTTCAACAAGGCCTTTTAACATATTTCTGGATTAGGGTCAGTTTCTTTTTTCTTCGGCCAGATTTTTAAAGTACTATTTTTAGTTTTTATATATAACTCAATTTTAAGTAGCTATTGTGCTTATTTAAAATTTAAATTGAGATGAAATATAGTCGAATAGTAAAACCACTTCAAAAGCAGAACTCCTACAATAAACCCTTGGAGGCCAGTTTGATTTGCATCTTTTCTTATAATTGAAGAAAAATTCTTGTCATTTTGGAAAATAATTTTTCGTCTAATTCTCTGGCATTACACTCTTCTGAGAATTGAATTCCAATGAACTCAATTAATTGAAAAGCGTCCTAAGATTCTCTGTCTCTCATCTCGGTATCTTGGTTGTTCAGTAAATTATCTTGTTTCTGGTGTCATCTTTTCTGTATGCATACTTTATCCTCGGTTCTTTCATTACTCTTTCGTTCCAAGTATCCCGATCATCCTAACTCAATTGTTTGTTTTGAAAAAATATTGAATTGTAAGACTGGTTTTGCTAAGGTTTGCCCATCATTTATTATAGGTAGTATTTTAGAGATTTGGGGAGTAGAGCCACATGTTTATCCTTATTCCGGAATTAATTTTACAATCCGCACTGGCGAAAGGAACTTTTTAGTAAATTGTTAATGTAAATCATTCACATATGGCACTGAGACAGCTAAGCGAGGGCTGGGGTGAGAGAGTTCGCTTCACGCTTCAAAAAATATTAATTTTGAATGCTGTTCACATGCCTCACGTTTTAAATGTTAATTCTTTGTATGTAACATCAACAAAACAAGCGGAGACATGATGGAATTATTTTTTTTTTAATAAATTATTCTAGAGAACGAGCGCAATATGTAAAAATCAAAAGTATTATATATTATTAATAATAAAAGGAAAATGTATATGGCACCGTTTAGAGAGCAAACTTTCCTCAAGGGCGCTCCAACTCAGGATTCGAAACCACTGATCAATTTTGTTAACACTTTTCAAAAAGGACTGTCTTTAAGTGCTCCCTAAAACTCTACACGTCACCCATATATCTGAAACTGTGAAGCAGACCGTTCCGTACCACAGGATCAGGAGCGGCAAAAGCTCTATCATAATACTCCACGATATTGGATTGATTTGGAATAACCTATTTATTAGATGAAGAAAAAGTCGACTTAAAAGTTCTACTTCTCTCCGAAGGAACATCCCTCAGACACGGATTCGAAAGATATAATAGAGACGTCCCATTAAGGGACTTGAATACAAAGACACAAAATTTGAAATCAATCCGTTCGCGGCATTAAGTGAAGACTTTTTAGAAGCGGACCAATTATGGTAATATTTATGACTACCATATATCAGCCTAGCAGCTGCATTGAAAACAGACTGGATTCAAAAAAATTTAAGCAAAAAATAAAGAATACCCATATAACGGTACTAGAACCGATTTAATATTCATTATACATAAATAAAACATACAAATTTACTATCCAAGAAGAAATAATCTCGTTGATTGATGAAACAGAAATTATATTTACGAGTAAGGGGTAAACACGGAAAAAGATCAATCAAATGATGAAAAAATTATTAATATCTAAAACAATATAAAATAAGGATTTTTAATATCCTTGTAGATAAAATATTTTATTAATTTGTATTCATATAAATAGCGGTAGCACTGTTCGATCATTATGATACGTTACATTTTTTTTATACATTTGTTTTTTATTATCAATATTAATGTAAAAGTTTCTAAGGCATAAAAAAAAAACATTAAAAAAAATATGAACTATGAAAGCATTAATGTCTCAACATCGGGATTTATTATATTTGTAGTTTTATTTTGTAAGGTTTAAACTTAGTTTGACGATTTAGTGTTAATTTAGAAGCGTTATTTTAAGATTGATTTTATAAAATTCAATATATTAACCAAATTTCAAAATGATTATGCAACATTATGTTGGAATAATTAGTAAGATAAAGAACATTATGCAACATTATGTTGGAACAATTAGTAAGATAAAGAACATTATGCAACATTATGTTGGAATAATTAGTAAGATAAAGAACATTTAAGATTAAGATTTAAATTCAGGAAATACAAAAAGTCAATAAAATTTAGTAATTTAATACTTTGATATTCCACTCACTTTAATCTGTGATACACGTATTTCTACATCTTATCTTGAGGTTCTCTTCAGGGGGAATATTTCCGGCTTGTTACGATGGTAATGCATAGGTCTAACTGGTGTCATGTGTCATCGGAAGTGTATGTGGTCTATTTAGACGAAATCTCTGATAAAAGTATTAAAAAACAAATTTAGATATACATTTCCCTTATCGATAGATGTATTCTTCTACTACAATTATTGTGAATTATATGTATTTTTATTTGTCCAATTAAGAAGATCAGTCTGAGATGGTTTGGCATGTAGGACGAACGAACGTAAAAAATATAGCAAAACCAATATAAATATACACCATTTGTCCAATGCGAAATGTGACTGACAGGAAATTAAATACAAGACATTGTTTATTTTTAGTTCACATTGCCTTTTATTCAAAATACACTCCTTGTGAGTAAAAAAAACTGGAACGGTTGTAAAATTTTCTAAACCCCTCCTGAAACTCATTCATCGGAATTGCCTCCAAAATCGCTGTCGAAACTTTCTGGATGTCTGATATCAATCGCGTACAATCTTTCTTTTGTGCGCCGGTGCATTTTCGTGTAACAATGACCATGGTCCTTTTTCCGGTATTTGGGACGAACTCGAAGAATCTTGGCCCATAAACGATTCAAAACACCCAAGTACACATCGGCGTTCACCATTTGACCTTCTGGCGTGAATTTCTTATAGACAATTCCTTTGGAATCAAAGAAAACGGTGAGCAGAATCTCGATTCGGCTCTTCTGCATGCATACTTTTTCGGTTTCGGAGATTGTGCACCCTTCTATTCCGAGCTCTAGCGCTTTGTAAGTGGCTCATACTGAAAGCGCCACGTGTCATCACCTGTTACAATGCTTGACATGAAGTCTGAATCCATATCAGCCACATTCATGTCTCTGCAGTGCTCCATTTTGCAAACTTTTTGATCGTCAGTCAGAGTTTGAACTTTCGTTTGCTCAAATTTTCCGTTAAAATGAGATAGATGGACAGTGGATTTAAGAATTCCAGTGAGTTCCTCGATGAGCTTAATATACACACAACAATCATTTCGAAATGTTTTAGCCACTTTTTTTACATTTTCTTCAATTCGAACTGTCGTGATAGTCCAGGCCGTGGATCATCTTCAATGCTCTCTCTACCATCACGAAATCTTGCATACCATTTAAAATATTCTTACTCATTGCTTCACTACCATAAACAGTTAGAATCTTTTCAAAAGTTTCGGAGGCACTTGTACCCAATTGAAAACATAGTGTAATGTTGGCACATTGCTCCATTATTCCTTTTCCGAACGAGACTCAGAAAGTACTGTCGATTGTTACGTCATTACGAATGAACCGGCGATGTCAGCGCTTTGAGACGTTTACGAAATATAGCCGAAATGTGTCGCTAGTTAACTCATTTATTCGTTTTTGTACCCAATTGAAAACATAATGTAATGTTGGCACATTGCTCCATTATTCCTTTTCCGAACGAGACTCAGAAAGTACTGTCGATTGTTACGTCATTACGAATGAACCGGCGATGTCAGCGCTTTGAGACGTTTACGAAATATAGCCGAAATGTGTCGCTAGTTAACTCATTTATTCGTCCACATATGGCGCTGGTGGTTACGCGAAAATAAAAACAGTCACCTTACCTATTGGACAGACCGTGTATAAAGTACAAATGTGAGTGGAAGACGTGGTAAAGGAAGATCAAGGAAAGTATGGTTGGATCAAGTGAATGATATTTTGAAAGGAAACGTAAAAGTTAGAGAAATCAATGGAGTTGTACGAAAAGGTGAATGGATGCGACAAAGGACGTGTGTTGAGATAGGAAAGTCTGACACTTTGTTTTTTCTGCCCATCTCGACACGAAAATGGAATGATTCAATCTTCTGTACAATACGGGATGATATTATAGGGGAGGGGGGTGCTATGAAACCAATTTAAAATATATTTAATACTCGTATTTACAAAAACTTAATAATATAATATAAACGTTTTGATATACATACATAGAGGAGAAGACTAAATTAAACTGTTTTTATGTAATTTGTTTTATCAAACACTGTTAATTCCACTTTTTGTAACGGTATAACCCTACCGGTTTCAAGGCTTTCACCTCATCTTCAAGGGAGCACGAATATTATTTTTGTGCTCCCCTGAAGATGAGGTGAAAGCCTTGAAACCGGTAGAGTTATACCGTTACAAAAAGTGGAATAAACAGTGTTTGATAAAACAAATTACAATGTCTTTAAAGCTCCACTACGTTAATGCCTTAACTATAAACAATATGTTTTACTTTTCTAAAAATACAATTTCTAGCTTACAGTTAAAAAACATAAACTATCTTATAGATATTTGTGCAAAATGTATTTTATCGTTAATAAGAATTGGACAAAAGTACATTTTTTACATCAGTTAAATAAATGAAACGCTAGATATGAAGTTTTGTCTGGGGGAGCTTGATATATTTTTGCACTTCAGAATAGTGACGTGCCATGAGTCATGGGTAGCTTTGATCTTGAATCGTCTCTCGGAATGAGTTTTTTTACATTTAGATTTCATGAAATTCATTTTAAGAAGAAAGAATGCTTATCAAATCCAACTCAAGACGATGGAAGTATGTTGATCTTGATATGAAATGTGATTTGCTAACATTTTGCTTTATAAATTTAGTTAGTAAGTTAGTATTTATGATGTAAACTGAAGGTCAAAGTAAATTTTTCTAATTTAAATATCATTCACATTATGTCCAATATGAGGATTTATGTATGATATACAGTTGAATGTCTTATATGAGGTTTGTGTTAGTATAATTCAGTGTTTTCTAACATTTTTTTACATATCGATTTGATGTACTCGTACTTACAAACTTGGCATGGCCAATTGGACATCGCGGATTTAAGAACTGAACTAGTTTTGTATTGAAGACATTATTTATCATTCTATCTACATGATCATGTTGAATCAGTATTGAGAACAGACAAGGTATGAACTTATAATCACTAAAAGTATAAATATTATTTCCTAATCATCAGTGTAACTCGAGGATATAATCTCAAGATTTAGGAAATACATTTGCAAATCTATCTTACATCAGCTGAACAATTTGTTTGAGATAAACTCGCTCTTCTATTCCCATTTCATGTTTATAATAATAACAATAAAAGTACAGTTTATGTATCGCCATTACACTGCAAACTGTCCTCAAGGGCGTATTTGAATAAATAGTTTATAAAGTTAGATTTTCAAAGCGGACTGATTAAAAACGTGATATTAAGGTCCCCAAATGTGAATACAAAGTACTCTACACAAGAAATCATTAAATGGGAAAAGTTACAACAATCGATACCATTTTACAGAAATTTACAAAGTAAATGTATTAAATTACAAATAACGCGGAAAACCGTTAGTTTATAGAATTCTTTTAAAAACTCCAGATATGTTCTGGATTACAGACTCATAAATGTTTACGGAAAAGATATTTATTGAATGAAACGTAAAGGAAGTTGTATAATTACTGTCACAACGAATTGGCATGTCTTCCTTGTTGCATTCGCTGTTAACCGTTAATGCACACGTATGGTCTCAGGTGCAGTAAAAAATCCAAGCGAGTGAAGAGCAGCGGTATCCAGTATCCAATGAATAGAATTATTAAGGACATCCTGTGCAACAAGATTGCGCTTCCATCCTTTGCAACTTTTTGCTGTCCTTTTAATGAGTCACTGACTTTAAGGGTTGAGAAAGATCTTGCATTTTAATGCCTGATTTTGCATTATTTTTCTACACTGATATTTTTCATGTCATTGGTTTTCCCTTAAATAAAATATAACTTTTAAGTATTAAGTGAAAGGACGCAATCTGTAAAATCAAAGGAAAATTGAGTGAATATAAGGAAACAAATTATAGAATACCTTAAGGAACGGGACTGAAGCAAAACTTATCAATTTAACAGTAGATATTTATGAATTTTCTTGAAAAAAACCCTGAATGGCGACTTTCGTGACCTATTCTTCCAGCCCTGAGGATGCATGTTCGATTCCTGTTGAAATCCAGATTTTTTTTAAAATGGTTTTAGTCTGGTTATAACTTCAAATATCTTTAACATATTTTTAGTTGGTTTGAAGAGATTGCTATATGGCAGTAAGTTAGCCAGGTTGTACTATATTGATAACGTTTCGTATAAAGGACTTTAAAAAAATGACATGACTGAGGTCATAGGTATCATTATAACCCCAAATACTATCGAAAAAATACGCTTGTGTCATTCACTTGTAGTAAAACGAGCAACTTTCTACATAAAAGTCCAGAGCAACGGTCATGAACCTTATGCCATGTCATAAAACTTCCAAATTGTCTACAGTGCGTTACTTCACAGACAAATTATTCTGCTGACCGGGTAGAGTCTATCGGGTGGTATGTCTATTCAATATGTCTGAATCACCAATTCGGATAAATTGAAAGACATCACAATGAATTCCCTTTTCCATTTTTATTAATTTAATTTTATGCAATTTTTGTGAATCGCTGAAGAGGTCAGGTGTAACGCTTTTCAATATGTCTGCTTCACAAATTTGGGTAAGTTGAAGGATTACACGAAATCCCATTTCGATGTGTATTTTGTATAATAAATTTGATTGTTAATCATTTCGGTGAGTCGGTAAAGACATTGGGTATTTATATCACACGCCAGATCAATTCTAATGATCGAGATAACATTACAAAGAACGAAAATAATAAGATGTAATTAAGTATACGAGTATACTTAAAATATTATTTCGCTGTTGGAATAGGCAAAGACAAGAGAGCATAAAAAAAATTTTGCGTTATATTTTTTTCTCAAAATCCATATACGAGTATAACATACATGAAAATAATAGTTGAATAGGTCAGTAAATAAATAAATTGTTCGAAAACAATTATTAAATAATTTCTAAAGATACAAATGAAAGTTAAAAAAATGCAGCCCTGCAACTATCGTCATTTCCGTTTTAGCGTCTTCAGCAATAAACTCCGGAAGTTCCTCGTACTCAAGTACAAACACTTTACTGGAAAAAACCAAGTTTCATTGGATTTGTTTGCGATTTCTTTCATCGAATTTCTGCTTCAAAACGGGTTTGGTAATTATATAGTTAAATTGTACGCGGTAATAACATTTTGAACATCATATGTTGGTTATAAGAAATTGCCACATGGCAATAAGCCCGCAAGATTGTAAGTATACAACGAAAGCGTAATAAAATACAACTACGCGAGTCAAATAATGTCTATATCTGGCAAATTATGGTACACCAAAGTGTAACTGTCAACATTGATTTATGTGAGTGAAACATAGTTGTGGAAAATTAATAATGAAAGGAGTCGAATAAACGCGATGAAAATGCGTGCGTTAAGAAGAATATTAGTTTTTTTTTTCAGATAATTTAAAAGGCGTCTTTAAGTTTTATTATGGAGAATTTAGTAACTGGGAAACGAGAAAAGTGGTAGAACTTTATTTTGCAAAACAAAACTTAGTTATTAGAAAATAATCTTCATACTAACATCATTTTACTGATAAAGATGGCCCAGCAAGATGCAAGATAGACGACCAGGAGATTAATTGCACTTTTCCAACAACAGGGATCAGTAAGTACTCGTAGTTAACTTGTTTTGAGCCAAAAGCCCGCGCACTTTAAGAACTAATTATTATAGAATATTCTAAAGGTGAAAGCAACTTCAACCAAATAACTTTCAGCTCAGTTTGGAATGTCTCGAACGACACTGCTACAAATCTTTAGAAACGATTTGCACCTATTTCTGTATATAATTCTGATGGAACAAGAATTGAAGCCACAAGATCCACAATGACGCCATGATTAGAAGCATTGGAGCGCAACTTATGGCCCATACTATTTATTTTGTTATTAAGGATGAATGTGAACAAAATACTGATGTGTTAAGTAAAGTGAGATAGAGCAATCTGAGTTAGTTTGGTTATGGTGAAAGAATGTGAGATGAAAGACTGACTTACCAAATCTACAAAATTAACGTGCTGGGGAGACTGCACAGACTGTGGTTGAACCATGTGTGAGAAATTTCGATACTGGGAAAGTTAAGAGGTAAAATAAAGCAGAGGAACTCGTTGGAAATGTTGACACTCTATTCTTGCTGCCTATCTCGTCAAGGAAGTTGAATGACAGTATTTGTGTATTTTTTCATACACGGAGAAACAACCTATTTTATTAAATAATCATCAAACAATATACCATCGATTGTACTTACGTATGTACGTAAGAATTTGTGTTGTTATAGTTACGGTTTAATATAAACAATATTATTTTCTTCAATTAAGTAGCTATTTTCATAGTTACGGTTTAATAAAACAAAAACAGGAATGGATCCAAACGAAAAAAGAGTAAATCGCGCTGAATATATGCGCAATTATCGGAGAGAACAGCGTGAGAGATAAACAATAGATAACGTCAATGAGAGTACATATGCTCAACAAATGTGAAGTTTTCGACGTGTGTAACACGTCAAGAGACTGAAGAGAAGCCTAAAAGCGTCGCGCTACGGAAGCTTAACGGAAGCTTGAATTTCTACAAGTGCAAATATAGCAAGAGAGGAGAGGAAGCTAATGAGCATCGTGCTGAAGAAGCGTAGCGAATACGTGACTTTCGTCAATGTTCTAAGAGAAGACTTGAAGTTTGCCATCATGATAACTTTGGCAAGAGGGTTAAAATTCATAACTGTTGCTCGATGAACACAGAATGCTAATTTTGCTATTCTCTCAATTTTGTAGCTGAGAGATCTTTTGAGAAAACATTCGAATGTTGCTGCCATAAAGGAACTGTTTGTTGAAGATGAAAATGAACTACAACGTCAGTTCCTTCAACATTTGATGAAGTCATTAACCAATCCAGATTTTCCCGGTTACCAAAAATTTTAAACAAACATTCGTTCTTATAACTTTTTCAGCAGTTTTATTTTTTTTACTTTTCATCTCAACTAGTTTTTCATTTACATCCCGTGATTTTTCATGGAGATAAAATCATTATATGCCGATAAATCAAATTTTCTTACATATTACAGAAGTGTTTATTCTCTAACACGACCATCGTGGTATAGTTGGTAATACACCTGTCTTTGAACCCGGGGGTAGTGGGTTTAATCCCAGTACATGTTTAATTTATTTAAAAATAAAACATTTATTTTAAGTGATCAAAAATATCAAATTTTATTCGATTTAACTGAGTACACTATTTTCGTTTACTAAATACACCAGCTTGCCAATAATGCAGAATATTCTTTTTTTATCTTTTATAATTAATGCATTGAGTAGATGGTGCCTTCGTGGAGCAGTTGGTATGACGCTTGTCTTTCTGCCAGAGGATTTAGTTCGATTCCAGATTGTATAAAAAAATAAACGTCTTCCACTCTGGTGAAATATAATTTTTCGTCTGGTAACAGAACAAGAATAATTGTCAATATGTATGATGACGAACAGCGAGTTTCGTGCTTTTTTGTAGTGGTTCTAATTCCAGAAGGCTTGATTTTTGGAGCCGAAGACCATGTTGTCTCTCGGCCATGCTGTTTAACCCCGTTGCATACTCTCATCAACTTGATAAACAGTGAGACTTAATTACCATATATATGTATATATCACGCGAATCAAACCCTGTTTAATTCATCATTCCAGAGAGAACGAAAAGTTTATCCCACAATAACATATGACGTACATAATCACTAAAAACACACCACACTCAAGAGTTCACATAAACCTTTGCTACAAGTCATTCCTCCTACAAGCTCAAGTATTCAAACTTATGTAGCAATACTCCGGTCCACTGCATAATTTTAACCCCCTTTTGCCTTTGAATCGGCACCCCACTGTATCCCATGGGAACCAAATAGGCACATGTAATGATATATCAAACTATATTTTTTAAATCAAACAATTTTAGTTCAAAGTTAAAATATATTAAGTGATACTATTTTACTACAAAAGTTCCGTTTAAATTTTATATTGAGTTTAATTTTTTTTATCTAAAATCATTAGACCATAATTTTATGATGTTTTGACCAAATGTGAAAGCCAAACCCCGTTGGTGTCGAGGTAGCGTTTGAATTAACGAGTTTCTTATCTTCATTATTTCCCTTTACATCCCTTACCTTTCTCAGAGGGACTCTACAAACAATAAACATTCCACAATTGAGAGGATGAATGCTTTGATGTCTGCAAATACATTTTAGATAGAAATATGAGATAACATCTTATCATATAATTATAAAATCCCTTTCTTCCACCTAAGAGGAAAGGTGTTATAATTTGTGACATATTTTGCAATGATATTTCATTTACTTTCTTTGACAAATATATGTAACAATGCCAGTAATTACTGAATTTAATGCGAATGAGTTAAAATATTTAAAAAAAATACATAATTCTTTTAAGTAATTATATAAACATTTTATTAATTTTAATGACTTATTTTTTAATTGTATTGTGCGTTACAGTGCAACTTGGAAGAGTTTCTTGCCATATTTTTCTTCCAGCCAACCAAAAAGATATTACGAAACTTAAAGGAAAAACAGAATGGAACTGTTTAAAAAAAAACAGAAATTAAACTCGCAGCCCCTGGCAAAACGCAAAACAGGCGTTGCCTACTTGGTCACAAAATTCCTCTTATTAAATGTTTTCTCGTTGTTATTTTATAATGTTGAGCTCAAGGTCTTACAACCGTTTAGGGAATTAAAAAAAAAAGTAAGTAAGAAAATTGTAAATTATTACAAACAAATTTCGTTTCTTTTTTTGGTATTTTGAGGACTAAAAAATTATATATCGTGACCGATGATATGAGTTTACACTTGGTCACTTAAAATTATTGATTTGTCAAAAAAACTCAGTAATTATTTACATAGGTTTGTTATTCTACATTTACTAATTAACTTCATTTTATGTAACTAAAGTTATGTCTTAATGTATATTTTTTAAGTAGCCGTAATTATAAGTTTCGAGTTTTTTTCTCAGTCAATGCTTTGGTACATACGGAGGTTTATTACAAGTAATAAATAAATATAGTATCAAGTCGCAAACGTTTTATAATAAGTAATTAATAAATATAGTATCAAGTCGCAAACGTTTTATAATAAGTAATTACAGAAAATTTTCAAAATTCGTTTGAACTAATCTTTATGTTTGTATGTAGTTCAATATAATAAGTGTATGTAGTTCAATATGTTTGTATGTAGTTCAATATATATATAAGCAGTTACGGCTTGAAACATCACACTGTTTCACTGTTAGGGCAGACAGAGATGACAGATCTCTAGACTTTCGCCAGAACGTAAACGCGATATATAGGGGAAAAATGAAAGATTGGAATAATTTGATGAATTCTGCTACTTGTGTATAGTAAGAGAAATTTCCTATAGGGGTTGAATGCGAAGGATAGGAATCGAATCGATGTAGAAAATGTATAATAATAGTAATAAAATGACAACTTATATAATGCCCTTCAGAGAGGAGATTTTCCTCAAGAGCGCTTTTACTCAGAATTCAAACCCTATATTATTCAAAGATTAAAAATAACACAAAAAAAATTGTTTACTGTAGAATATGAAAAATTGACTGCGGCTATTATACTCGTATTAGGAACTTTTCAGCATTAGCATTTGTTAAAATAACATATTTGTTAAGAGAACTACAAAAAACTCATGAAATGAAAATTAACTTCAAAAAAACTTTTTTGGTCATCCTATATATTGTAGCAACATTGACTTTAAACTTGCTCTTAGTAAACAGTATTCATAATTTCCCTTCCAATGTATTTTTGTGTGAGTTCAATCGCTGAAAATACATATTTCCCCTTTCCTCGTTTTGATATAATTTGGCCAAATAATTCTACGACCAATGATGTAAATGGGAGTATTTTCTAATTTAACTTAATAAAAAGGACAATTTATACAACACCATTTAAAGAGCAGACTCACCTAAAGGACGCTTAAACTTCTTCTTACTTTTTCTTTCATATGGTAATCTTCAACATATCCGAATTGTAATTTAGTGCATTGCCTTCTACCCCAGTTTTCAACATTTTCTGATTAAGGACTATTTGATTAAACACAGAAATTTAGGTTCATAATTGACGGGTTGGCAACACTACCGTACGTGTAGAGGCAACAACACTCGCACACGTACTCAACGCATGCGATAAATCGAAACCGAAGCACCCGGGCAAAAGTTAATCGTTTTATCAATTAGGACATGCAAAGTCATTGATATGACGCTTGTTACAGTTGAGAATCGATAAAGTATTCCTTTTTCGTATTGATCCCCCCTATTACCTCCTTGTACACAAATAATCTTTACAATGTGTTTTTATAAGTAAAAAATTTAACTATTTAAATTTTAACTCTTACGATCATCACTGAAAAAAGTTATCTTTAATCAATATTGGAAAATAATAACTATTCTCGACGATCCTTGGAATCTGTCCATGTGAAATCGGGCATCAATGAGGGAAATAAAAAATAATTCAGGAAACAAATGGAATAAGAAAAAAATATCTGTTTGATTCTTCATTTTATTATCTGTTTTATGTAGTAATATAAATTTTACTACGACTTAAACTGACGCGTTGATACAAAAAAGGTCGATTCCAAGTCTGAAATAGAAGAGAAGTATTTTCACAAAAGGTATATAAAGATTTTTTTGTTAAGAGTTTAATTTTTTTTATTATTTCTTAAACTTATTTAATAATAACGACCCCCATTGCCCTATTTGGTAGGAAACCTGTCTTCTGATCCGGATTTGCTTCCCGTGTGTATCTTAATTTTTTAAAAGGGTATCAATTTGGTTTTAACTTCAGGCCTCTTTAAGATCTTTCTGGTTGATTGTAAAATATTGCTACATGGTTATTAATCTCTCAGGCTGGAATATATACAACGAAAGTGTAGTACAAATAAAAATATAATTATAATAAATATAATTTCTTCAATTTATTGTATTGTATTACATTTTTGTTGTATGCAATACAACCTAGCGGGCTTATTGCCATGCGGTAATCTCTTCCATCCAACCAGAAAGATGTTAAAGAGGTCTAAAGTAAAAACCAGACTGGAATCCTTTTTAAAAAAATCTGGGATCCTGCGGGATTTGAACTGGCAACTTCCGGGCTGGGAGGCAGGCGTCTTACCAACTAGGCCGTGGGAGTTGTCCCAGTGTTAGTGAAATTAGAAGTATATTTTGGATTGTAATATTAAAATCAGCTGTGTACATACATACCATCACACTATTACCCTGCTGGGATAGGCATAAAGGACAGAGAGAGACTCTCCTACCTCGACATACATATTTAATCTATTCGTTTCTCTTCCCCTTTCCGTAGTTTAGTTGGTAAGACGCTAGTCCTCCAACCTGAGGGTTGCGAATTCAATTTCCGTTGGAACCCAGATTTATAAAAATAATTCTAGTCTGGTTAACACTTATGGCTTCTTTAAGAAAGGAAGAGATTGCCCAATTCGAAAACGTTGATCGATAACAAATAATGGAAAAATCATCATTATCACACCATGTTCCTATCGGTACAGGCAAAGAACCGATCTCCACTTTTTTCTAGCCTGTCACACATCTTTTGCTTCGCCATGTTCACAAGCTTCGTCATGCCTACTTTCCCATTACAAAGGCTTTTCACAAGTTCCTCTTTCAAAATTTATTAATTATGTTCTTCTTGGTCTTCCTAAACTTCCTGTATTACCTTTACTATTTGAGAAGTTTAAAGATAGGTGAAATATTTATTTATCTAATTAAAGCCATTTCTTCTTGTCAATCAAGTCAATCCACTTTTGAGGCATAATTATTCCAGTCTCGATGACTGTCTGATTGTAAATGAAAATAACATTAGAGAAAAGCAGTAAAATTGAAATCACAAAGAAAAAAGGGATAAGGGTGGGTGTTAAGGACGATAAATATTTTGAGATTAATATGTTAATACTCTTTTAGTTTTTTCTTGAATATCGATAGTGACGAATTACATCTGATTGAGTCAGGAATATCATTCTAAAGTCGAGTGAACTGCTAAAGAATTGCAGAAATGCACGAATTGAATATGTTTTTTTTTCACTTATACGTCCATTTAAGCGAGAAAAAATTGCACGAATATAGTTATTCGTATTCTTTTAATCTGCTGCACTCTTATCTGGATTTTTATAGTGTTCAATAATGCTATAAGAATTTACGATGAACAGTTTATGGCCTACGAAATAAATAAAATTTAGTAAAAGTAATTTGGTCTAAGAATAAAACTAGTTTAGAAGGGAATACGTTCCAAATCGAAACTGGGTTTACCCGTTTGGTAAGTGTAAATTGTAACCGTTAGACCACTGTTCTTGACAATATAAATCACATTAGTGAAATTTATAACGAAATTTTATCTTAAATATCATTATGGAACTTAAAAAAATAATCTAAACAATTTAAAGACTTGAACAGTTTTGCTATCTAACTAATAAAAGTTATATCCAATGGAAAACTAATGAAATTATATTTATGCCTGAATTCTTTGTTATGTGAATCGTCGATAAATTTGTGTCAAGACTAAAGTCCCAGAAAACAACCGGTGTAACTATTTATGATGATCACAAATAAATAAAAGAACAAATTTCATTTTTATTTCTGTTCCATATATCTATGGTAATTAACTGCATATTATTTTTATAATAATGCGAAACTGTCTGTCTATTATTTAATGCAAACCACTTTCAAACAGTGTACAACAAATTTCCTATTTTCTTGGGAAAACTATCGCGCAATATAAAATCGCGTTAGTAAAACATGGCTCACACGGTAAAATGTTTCTGATGGGGGTTTCAAAATTCAAGAAAATACAATATTAAAAATGTTTTAAATATTAAATCGTAAAAGGGGTTTTTAAAACATGGTTTAATTTACTTCTAGGATTAGTCGGGACGTAATACTCAATATACAGAATATAAGATGGAAAAAAATGTCCATATTATTGGAGGGCAGTAGCACAGTGTGGGCATCGAACATGCAACATTCCATATATAAGCCCAGCGAGGTATCGCAAAGCCATGCACCTCAACAGAACGAAATTGAATGCAAATATTATATTATATATTGAAATGCATCTTCTAAAGTGACGATCTCACGTTAACTTTAAGCGAAAGATCCTTAATCAGTGTACGCCGTTAGTTCTCTCATATAGGTTTGAGATATAACCACTATCACTATCGTGTAAAAAAACACCAAAGTTTCAAAATTCTCAAAAAAATACAAATATTAACTCTTTTGCTAGACAAGGACTCGGAATCCATTAGGAATTACACACAAAACATTTGGGTGGAAGTCAAACTAGGCCACGGAGTTCACCAAAGTAACAATACCGAGTTATCAAATAAATTCTATGTACAGCGTTCATGACTTATTAATGAAACAATCGCGTAGTTAGAAATCGGGTAAATCGAGGGTCATACTCGTAAGTATTCGCTTCAGTGAATTCTTATTGTATAATAGGAAATGTACAGTAGAATGTGTAGAAAGGAAACAATAAACGTTGTAAGTATTGCTTAATCGCTTGAAATATTACCATCGAGGGAAATTAAGAATGCAAATTGTTTCCTAAGAAAAGTAGTGTATATTTCAAATACATTCCTCTAAAATTGTAAAATAGTTTCTTTTTCGGCTTCGATTATACAACAAAGTAGATCTATAGCTGCTTGCTGCTAACGAGTTAAGTAGATGGACGTCTTATAATAATAAAAGGACAGTTTATTTACCGCCGAAGACCAAAGAAAACTTACCAAGGGAAGACAAACTACAAAGAAACCTAGAGCTTCCGATATGTGATAGTAATACATTCGGCTTTAGGTGTAGTGTAGACTATGAGTAGTGTAGTTCTGATACCTGACTAGGTAAATTGATGGGAGTATAAAATATAATCGTGATAATTTTTAATTTATTTATTCACAGAATCTTTCAACATCTCTGAATCGGTGATTTGGGCATATTGAAGAGCATGGTGGGGAGAAATATCTCACGATATGATCGAAGTGCGTAAGTTTCTTTTTATTATGGTGATTCATTTTTTTCAATTTATTTGCCTCAATATAACTGCATTTTTTACTCTGCCCACCCACGACGTATGCAGCATACGTCGATACGTGTAGATGTGCTTGACCGCGCGGTAATGCACTGGGCATCCGTGCGGAAGGTTGTCGGTTCGAACTCCACACTGTGCTACTCACCTCGAATGACACAGGTATTTTTTCCACCTTAGTATTCGGAGATAGAAGGATACATATGACTTCGGTCACACCTGTTCTTCAAAAATAAAAAAAGGAAAAAAAATATACAAGTGTGCTCCGATTGTCTCTCTCACTTCAGGTTTGCCATCGGACCCAGTACAACGGTGTGGTCGGTGATTTTTCTAATGTGCAATGGTTCACTCACTTTAAAAAATAAATTCTACGGTACAGCTTTCCTAAACTAAATTAATTGGCATTGGAATGGCGATGAGATCCTCAACTACGAGGCCCAGCAACGATGACGACGATACGTAGATACGTCTACATTTATTTACGTATTGAAAAGTTATTTATATGAATTGTGCATGTGCTAAAAACCTTCCTAAGAATTGCATATATACCGAAATCTTATATCTCCTTGTGAATTGTGTGTATTCCAAAATATCATTATATCCCTCTCTGAATTATTAATATGCTGAAATATTATGTTTCAATGTGAATTGTATATATGCTGAAATATTACATCTCCTTGTGAATTGTACGAGTATATTTGTCAAAGTATTATATTTCATTGTCAATTGTATAATATAAATTCCGATTTATTGCATTATATAATATCTTACACGAACTGTATATATTTCGAAATATTATTTTCCCTGTAAATTGTCGAGACGCTGAATATTTTTTTATTAATTCCTATAAAACTCTTAAACAAGTCCGCATTGGTTAATCGGACACATTGAGTAAATGATAAATTGACATAAATGCTTAGTGATTACACAAATTTATCACATAAAACCTCCGATTACTCATGAAAATTTAATTAAATTTTCACTTATATTGACCTTAGAATATACATATATTTTATTCCGTAAATAGTTTAAAATGTTACTTAATAGCATAGACATATAGTTAGTTAATAAAGTTGAAAAATATCGTGCAAAAAAATAAAATTTCTACGTAGTTTTACAAAAGTGAGACAATGAAGCGTTATTTTCTCTCGGTAATGAGGAAGTCTCAAATGAGTGCTATCGCTGTGAGATAATCTCCTTGAGTTGACTCCCGGGCCGAGCATCTCAGTTCATAATATATAAAGTTTTTAGTGCTACTGATCAAGGAAACAATTTTCATTTTAGACTTATCTCCTTATCCTGGCAATTTTCTACTTGAATTTAAAAAAATTAGAGAAATATACTTTTTTGCTTCTAGGCATACATTTTTGCCTCAATGTAGAAACATAACAATGATATCTATACAATTTGATCACTTTAATGTAAAATTGGTTAATGTAGCATAGGTCCAGATTCCCAAAGTTAAATATAATATAACTAGAACGAACATAACATTTTTACTTAACGAATGATATCAATTAATCTCCAAGTGGTCTCATTCGTTAAGTAAAAGCTTGCCTTGAAGTGATTCTCAATACCCATAAAATGATGGGAGTTAAGTATTGTTATGTACTTGTCCTCTTCAGTTCGCCTTTCATTTAAAACTATGTAACTTTTAAATGTTGTATTGTCGGTAATAAAATTAAAATTAATAAATAAAATCAGTATTCTCTTTAAAAATTATCGCCTGAGATTGAAGAACAATAATGGACTACAATCATTCAAATTAAAAGATAAATATAGCGTTTAATATGTCTAATTTTGAGAAATACAACTTTTTTCAAGTTATTACATATTGCCATAAGACTCCATAATTATGCCTGGTTATATTATGACGATTTGGCTTCTTTAATGAGTCTTCTTTGTTCTTTCTTGTCCTGCGATCCAGTCATGAACTCTACGCGCTCTTTCCAGTTATGAACTCCATGCGCTCTGAGATCTGATTCATCCAACCATCGGTTGTTCAGTCGTAGTATGTCTGTTCTCCCTTTCCCTTCTGGTTTGGTGATGGTCAAGGTGTTAAGGAGTTTGGATATATTTTGTAAGATTTATTTGCCCAGTCCTTTGAAGACGCTGAATTATAATGAAATTTATAACATAGGAGTTATCGTCAATGTATTTTTAATTTTTTTATTTGTCTGTAGAATGTACGGTCAATTTCAATTATTAAAATAATTATAATATCTAAATTGCAATTCAGAATTTTGAGTGCTCATGAATACAAAAACACTAGTGATACAAAAAGTATGAACATTAAAATATTAATACAACTCGTATTAAAATACGTACAAACATTAAAATATTAAAATAACTCATATAAAAAATACATATAAACAAACATACCACCTATTATGACGTGTTCTTTCTTCTTCACCTAGTTCGAACACTTCCTTTAGAATTCTTCGTTTTAACAGCAACTACCTACGTAGCCTAATTGGCAAGGTGACTGTCGTCCAGGCTACGAGTAACGGGTTTGATTCTCATTGAAACCCACATTAAAAAAAGGGGTTTAGTTTGCTTTATCTTAAGGGTTCTTTAAAATCTTTTTGATAAGCCCTATAGGTTGTTTACATACAACGAAAGTGTTAGGCAAATACAACAACCTTCGTAAATCAGCAGTACACGACCATATGATTGAAATATTATTTGCCTAATAAAAGGTTAAAACCTCGCCTATTTTATTACGACCACTTTAAAGGAAAGTTGATAATTTTTTTTGCAAATTTTGAAAATTTTGCTAATCATATAAAAATCACTTATATAAAAACATTTTAAATACAAATGTTACTTAAAAAGTGTAAATAAAGGTACCGTATCCTAAAATTCAATTCTCACGTTGATTCGCTCATACAAATAAATGCTAGTTTTATATATGGTAATTACCATATACGCATTAAATCTATTTTTATTCATCCATATTAAATAAAATATCAGAAATTAAAAACTTTTATTGAAAATATATTCTCCAAGAAGTTTGAATCTCAGTATATACATACGAGTAGTTCAAGTAATCTCAGGTTAAATTAATTATACGATAGTCAAGTCGAGTTGACTGGAAACAATTGGATGTATTTCTCAAAGGCCACAGGGTAATATAGCAGAACGTATTCAAGTTGAGATAAGAAAAATAGCAGAAATTTGCATCAACTTGATATTTTTTCTGTACTTTTTCTTTTGTGTGTTGGGGAACGTGTATTGTTAGCATCTGAGAGAAAAGTATGTGCCTATTTGTATAACGTTCAATTTGTTTAAGCACCTTATAATTTGATAAAATTATGGTAGTCGAAGGGAAGTATGATGTAAAACAATGTTTAATTTATGACTTAACTATACTAGATTATTGATGGTGGTTTCAATTGCAAGTAATTTATTTTTATAGTTGATTGAAATATTAATGTATATAAAACAAAAATTACAGTATATATTGGGTGTTAACATAAGTTGTGTCCGTTTTTTTCCAATTTAAAAATGAGCATCAAATGTAAACTAAAATGGTAAATGTTATATGTTATTCGAAAGAAAATTATATGCTCTACAAGATATTGTGTTCGCTTTTACGTTACATATATTATTTTATTTGATTACAAGCATTAAAAATGGAATATCAAGTAGACTAAAGTGAGCATTTTCGATACCTCCTTTTGTTCGCGTTCAATCGAAGAAATAAAGCTGCCAAAGCTGCTTGCGATATTTGCGAAGTGTACGGCGAAGATGCTATGAATGAAAGGACAGCTCGTCGATGGTTTTTGCGTTTCAAAGACGGTTATTTCGACCTGAAAGATATGGAGCGTTTTTATCCCAAACACGGACAAGCAAAAACATGGAGCGTTCCGGACGACCAGTGTACTTCGATAAGGACCGTTTTAACTATATTATTCATGAAGATCCCCTTCAAACCACCGTAGAATTGGCTGAGCAGGTGAATTGAATCACATGACTGTATACCACCATCTTAAATCAATGGAAAAAGTCCAGAAGTTCAGCGCTTGGGTTCCACATGTTTTGAGTGAAAACAACAAAAATCTACGTTCGACAATTTCGACGTTTGACAACGTTGGTTTGCTCGCGCGTCTTCGAGCTACGCTTGGCCACAGACAAAGGTTCCTTTACCGCATCATTACTGGTGATGAAAAATGGTTTGAAAATGGTGATGAAAAATGTTTGAAGGGGATCTTCATGAATAATATGGTTTAAGCGGTCTTCATCGAAGTCCACTGGTCGTCCAGAATGCTCCATATCTTTCAGGTCGAAATTACCATCTTTAAAACGCAAAAACCATCGACGAGCTATCCTTTCATTCATAGCATCTTCACCGTACACTTCGCAAATATCACGAGCAGCTTTGGCAGCTTTATTCCCTCGATTGAACGCGAACAGAAGGAGGTGTCGAAAATGATCAATTTCGTCTACTTGACATTCCATTTTGAAGACTTGTAATCAAATAAAATAATGTGTATAACGTTAACGCAAACACAATATCTTGTAGAGCAGAAAATTGTCTTTCAAATGACGTGTAACATTTACCATTTTGTTTTACTTTTGGTGCTCATTTTTAAATTGAAAAAAAAAAAACGGACACAACTTATGTTAACACCTAATATATGTTATATGAAAAAAAAAACACTGACTTTTGAACCGGGTGTGCCTTTTTAACTGTTTTTATTTTACAATATTTCTTGATTTTCCTCATAGTGAGGAAGTGAATAAGACGATCTCCGTGGCCTAGTTGGTAAGACGCCTGTCTCACAGCCCGGAGGTTGCGGGTTCAAATCCCGCTGGAATTCAAATAAAAAAAAAACAATCATTTTCTGGTTGGTCAGTTTTAAGATATCTTTAACATCTTTCTGGTTGGTTGGAAGAGATTGCCACTTGGCAATAATTCCACCAGGTTGTACTGTATACAACGTAAGTGTAATGCAATACAATAAGTGTCTCGTTACAGTGGAGTAGAAATAGATATTTGTATATCGAGTTTGCATTTTTATTTACTCAACAAAAGAATTGTTCCACCAGGTAATTTTAATTGGAATTATGTAATAGGAAAGAATATATTACCACTAATAACTTTTCATTCATTCATCAAAATTTCGATTATTCCTTCATAATTTTAAAACCTAAACATAATGAGGCTCATTTCATCTGTGAAGCATGTTACAGCCTCAGGAGTTATTCCATGGATATCTTACAGTCCTCCTTGGAATGAATAAATTGGTCACTCCTCCACGATGTGACCAACAGTTTGGACCATTCCTCACGAACATAACGGGGAATCAATGAAACCTCACCTATTCAAAACGTGTGACGATTACGACACACCTAAGACGATTCAGGAAACACCAAAATTGTCATTATAGATCACATCCTGAGAGAAGCCCAATAGTATCACTCACCAGTTGAAGATTTTCTTCCGTCAGCGATCTGGTGAGCTCACATTCTCTCAACTAATCGTTGTTCACCGATTCAGAAAGACCGTTGGGATCTGGTACAAGTTGTAGAAAGTAGGAAACACTTGCGTTTATTGATTCCATTTTTTATGTTGAATCGATTTTAAATAACCCACAATCAGCGTACTTTCAATGTTCTTTTAATTTTACCGGCTTGGTGTTTCACTTTTATGTTGTGTCACGACTGATTGATCTTTTTTTATTGTCTTTGACACTCAATAAGTCTTATTAGAACAGACTCACACAGAGATCTCCTTAAAGTGATATTTCAGAAAAATATATATGTTTTGGAATATGAAGCTATATAAAGATAGCACATAGTGAATCATAAATAAAATGAAGACGAGAACTCGTCTTTTGATAAATATGTTTAAAACTTTAAATTAGAAAACTTTATCACAAGCAATTTTCGTTCCTGTGATTTTGGTTAAAATTTTACCGAAACTTTATAATCGCTTAAAACATTGTAATATTACACCTTTTGAAGAGAAATAATTTCTTAGATAACAGCACATTTATTTGATTTATAAATTCAACATATATTTAATAAGAATTACCCCCAACCAGAAATAGTAACAGGTAAAATTTATCTCAATAACATTTATGTAGAATTTATTGAGAACAAAATAAAATAAGAATAAGTATGTATGTGGCGAATAATCTCTGGTATTACAATTTATAATAGAACAAAAACTGATCAGATAAAATATTACTATTAGAGTTGCATGTCCACGCAACAAGGCGCTGGACTTCCGTATTGAATGTCACCGGTTCAAACCCACGCTGTGCTACTCCCCTGGAATACTTAAGGCATTCGGTGGTAACATAATACCTATGATGCGATGCGGTGCACTAGGACACATGTTAGACCCCCTGCCTTTGAAAAATTCGTTACTTTTTCCAGCTCTTATTTGAATTAATCATTTTTAAAATCCACCACAGCAAGACATGGAATTATAAAATTTTAAAAATCATTTTTCACGTGTTACAAAAACGCGTAAACACATTACCAATGTATATAGTAGCACCGCGTTGGTACAGTGGGCTAGGGACCAGACCATCGCCGCAAAGCTAAAATCGCGTAAAGGGAAACAATTTTTTTTCCATTGTCAGCTGGGCTGGACTTACTATCCAATCCAATCCAAAAGAGGATTTTTTTTATAGCATCGTTTAGAGAGCCAACTCTCCTCAAGGGCGCTCTAATTCGGGACAAACGCACTATTATAAAACAAATAAAAACTGGCTGCTATAGGGTGTATAACACTTTTCTTGTACACAGCAAAACCTTACGTCGATTCGGCAACTCCCTCCTATATGTATAATATACGAGTATAAAGGGTTAAAGGGACAACTAAGGATTTTATTTTATTTTACAAGAAAGTTTTCTAAGAAACGGGAGATAAAAGACCGACTTTATTCATATTACTTATGGATAAAACCACTTACAATACCTATATATAAGGGCTCTTATTCCGTTTTGCATTGAGGCTCAATTTTTTTTGATACACTCTGTGTCCTCAATTATATCTAAAAGATGACTGTTACTCATATATGTGGAATTTAGAGAGGAACCATAATATGGTTCGGCTACATTGATAGATGAGTAGATAATAACATATAAAATAAAATATATACTTGTTTGAAATCAATGGAGAGCGAGGAAAAGGTATACGGAGATAGTAAAAATAGAAGGATGGTCCCAGGATATAATAAAGATTATAGATTTTTTTTAAATGTTCAAATTAGTCACCCTGTAGTTCAATATATTTTAAGAATGATGGATTTATTTTTTAACGCCACTTAAATATATTCTGTAGTTTCTGAAGTGAATGCTTCTGTTCGTATGACGAGGGACATTTTAACTGGGAGGAAAACTGTTTAGGCCAACCTTTAACTATGGCATAAGACGGAGAAAATTCTTCCCACACAACATCTAAACGCTGTTTAATTTCTGCATGTTACTACTCTTCTATTGAAAGAAACTTAATAACAACACGATAATGAATGTTTAACATTTTATAATATAATGAAACAGCGCGCCTTCTATTGGCTTTATTTGACACACCACTTTGGATACAGATATGCATTTTAACTGTAACATAGCCTGGTCATACGGTAAACGTAAGTCGATCATGTTATTTGTCCATCTATACCCTTTTTCTATTTTTTTGCGGAAAAAATACCTGTATCATTCGACGAGAGTCGCACAACACGGGGTTCGAACTGGCGACTTGCCGCAGGGAAGTCCAGTGCGTTACCGCGCGGCCATGCACCTCACAAGAAAATTAATGCCGGTGTGCTACGAACGTCTCACTTCAGTGTGCCATCGGATCCAGTACGGCGGTGTTGCCGGTGAGTTTGCTGGTGTGCAACGGCTCATTCCCTACAAGAAGAGAAAGGCACAGTTTTCACTTTCATTTGAAGAAGAGAAAGGCACAGTTTCATTTTCCATCTGAATTGACGTTGGAATGGCGAGGGGATCCTTGACTACGATGCCCAGCAACGAAGACCACAATCTATGTCCATATTTGTTCAGGCCATAAAGTTTTGGACCCTATCCGGTGCTTTTGACTAGTGGACTTGTTATCAACGTATCGATATTGAATTCAGTTTCAGTAATGTTTACCTACATATAGTATCTAATCTTATCGCAATAAAATGAATATTTTTTTTAAAGTATTATATATAACATTAGAAATTTTATTGTCACACGAAAGAGCATTTATAGTTATTTATAATTATCTACAATAGGTGTATAAAATAGATTTCAAATAAAAATATCTAATTTCTCAAAGGTTTCTGCTTTAACTTCATGGAACTTCATAATAGAACATTTAAAAATAAATCACGTTGTTATTCCATTAATTGCATTTATCCCCGCTACCCATGGATTAATGTAATTCAGGTAAATATCTAATTTCAATTCTTAGTTTTAAAAACAACGTGGACTTTCGCAACGCATTAATTTTTAATAAGCAATCCACCCAAACTAGGATGATTTGAACCATCAAATCCAAGTCATAATGCAATTATACATATGAGTCAATATAATACAATTTTTTTTTTTGAAATAACTATTCTAGACCATTCAAAGGTTTAGCTGATTAAGCTTTAAAAAATGAACAATCGATCTGTAAGTGGAAAAGTTCTACGAAGAAAGAAGAAACGCAACATTCGTTGGACGCGGCAAAGATACGGCCTTTCGTAAAGCAAACATGTCTCGCAAAGGACAACCGAAAATACATGGTCCATAGTTTCATCATCTAGACCACACTTGCAGCCGGGATTCTCCACAACACTCATTCCGTAAAGCCACCACGCAGTGGCCCATCCTGCAAACGACACATGACAAAGACTTTCATCTTGCTCATTATTAAACCATGGTTTCAAAGGGATAATTTGCTGGACTGATTTATATCTAGATAATTAATTTCTTAAACGGTCATACTTTACGTCGGTCTCTGTAGCCTAGTTGTTAGGCACCTCTCTTTATACCCGGGGTTTCGATTCCGGGTTCGATTCCCGTTTATGGGTTCAATTCACCAACAGTAAATAACGAAAGTGTAATACTCTACTTTAAGATAACATGTAAAAAATATACAGGTTTATTGATAGCAACATACGAGTAGTATGTACACATATAAAAACATTCCGAAATTACACATATATCGCAAAACAAATAGCAGAAAATACGTTTAAGAGCGAAGCTATCAATTGTCTGGGCTCATCTCATAATATCCCCCTCGACTAAGATACACACCACCAACATAGGGCGAACCCGGTCGCAAGGACTCAGATGTTTTTCAGCCCACACTCTAGTACATGTATACGAATAATACAAAAATGTAGCACTTGGACACAAGGAATAGATAAGAAATAATTCCACTTGGAGAACATAGAAAACCACTTCACAATTCTTGCTTAGTGAAGTGGTTTTCTATATACTCAAAATTTTATTTTTTGCTCTTTTATGTACTTTACGGATTCCCTTTATTATGTACTTATACTTTACGGACCCCCTTTGTTATGTACTCGTACTTGTACTTTACGGATCCCCTTTATTATGAAACTTGTACCACGGTTCGCATTTCCTTTAAACTGTAAATGTTGTATCGTGGATATTAAAAAAATAGAATTTTAAAATGTACATAATTTGGATCTGCCAAAATGATGGACCAAAACAGCGTATAAGGCCAACATTGTTGAATGGTAGGGAAACATGAACAATTAATGAAAGGAGCTCAATAATATGTGGTGTGGTATATGGCAGAATACGTTGAATGAAAGGAGCGCAATAATATGTGGTGTGGTGCTATATGGCAGAATACGTTGAATGAAAGGAGTGCAATAATATGTGGTGTGGTGCTATATGGCAGAATACGTTGAATGAAAGGAGCGCAATAATATGTGGTGTGGTGCTATATGGCAGAATACGTTGAATGAAAGGAGCGCAATAATATGTGGTGTGGTGCTATATGGCAGAATACGTTGAATGAAAGGAGCGCAATAATATGTGGTGTGGTGCTATATGGCAGAATACGTTGAATGAAAGGAGCGCAATAATATGTGGTGTGGTGCTATATGGCAGAATACGTTGAATGAAAGGAGCGCAATAATATGTGGTGTGGTGCTATACGGCAGAATCGTGACGAAAAATTTACTTAAGACATTTATAATGCAAATATAAGTGGGAGTCGTGCTAGAGGACGATTAAGAAAAGTGCGGATGGACCCAGTGAAAAAATAAAAAAAAGGTAAGTTAGGGAGAAAGAGAAACTGGAGAAGCTTTATGAGAAGGTGTATGGATGTGGTGGAGGGGAAGAAAGTATGCCGTAATAGGAAAGTTTGACGATTTATCCTATCTGAATACCATAATAGGGAAATGATCTGATAGTATATACGTATTATATTTCGTCATGTAATTTAAGTTGTATATTAAAATCATTTAAAAAGTATCATACTACTAAGAAAATACAGTTTTAAAACAACTTCACGTATTTGAAATAAATATGTGATTAATTAAAAGCTACATAGATGTAAACCAATCATATTAAAACATTACCTTAATTTTTCACATAAATAACACACTATTATTTCACAATTTGTTACAAATATATCAGTAACATCGATCACTTAAAACTAAATATTTTATTGCCACACAGTTTCACTTGAAATATTTTTTATCTCTCTATATGATATCAGATTAATAATTATACATTTAAAAACTCAGCTATTTAGACATATTTTGCATTAAAAGTTTTAAAACACGAAATACTTTTAACTTCAAAAACAGTTCTCGACTCGAATGTAAACAACGCTTGAAATATTTGAACGGTCCCGCCGCGCGCGAGATGTACGAATGTATGATATACGTTATGCGCAGTGCAAACCGCCCCGAGCTTGGTGCACCACTGTGCGCAGTACTGCGCCTGCCTGCCTGGAACATTATCTGTGATTGCGCGCGCACATCACGTGATACAGGGTTCACAGAAAATATTTTTATGGGGGATGATTGCATTGTATTGTTAAGTTTTTTTAGTAAATAATACAAGTGTATAATATTGTGTAACTGCAATTTATTGGTACGATTGAATTGTATAATATAATATATATAAATGCGAAACATTAATAATTCATAATTTCATCCGTATAGTATCTCTCAACTATTCTGAATAAGTGATTCACACACATTGGCTGGGAGACAATATTGCCTTCGACCCATTTATTGAGTTTTCGAGTTTAGAACCACTCGAGTAGCCGTGGAACTCGTTGTCCGTAATCACAAATGTGGACAATAATACCGCACGTGAAAAGGAAACAACACTCAAACACATGTAAGTATTGTTAACGGACGATCTGTTTTACCAGAATGAAACCCATTTTTTTCTGTTCCATAGGGAATCCCACCCGGAATCCCCGGGTGTAAGTTAAGCTTCTTACGATCGTACCAACAAGTCCTCTGAAGTTATCATATAATTAATGATTACTTTGTATGTACGTAATTATTTTCTTATTGATCATTTTGTTTCGCTCGAATAAACATAGATAAAAAATATTTATTAATTACATATGTTTTCAAAAAATAATTCCACAATAATTAATGTATTAAGTATATCAGTATATTGCATATCAAACAAATGACGTTTGTCCTGTAAATGTGTTTATTTCAATCATCAATATTTTGTTCGATAATTATTAAAATGTAAATTGAATTTCCGGGAAGAGTATGTACCATATATGCTTTTCTCTAACATTTATAAACGAGTAATAATACGTGTATGACGATTTTTTTTCAAATCCTTAGTACTTCAATTAAAGTACGTATATCATGTTTATTGATTGAAATTGAAAAACACACTTAAGATCTTCCATAAATAATGAGTGTTATTAATACATTTTTTCAGCATTTTTCAAGAATTCGAATAATAGTTATTTGAAAAAAACATTTGATTAAAATCTTATGTTATGGACCTTTATAAACGCATATATAAAGTGTATTTTTTTATGTAAAACGATTGTCTTAGAATGTATTTGTTGCTTTAATAGTTTTTAGGGCGTCGTTTACATACGACTACGTTACTTTACGCATTTTTATTAAATTAGTCAAGGGTTGAGAGAATTTGTTAATTTTTACAAAAAAGTGTCATAAAATACATCCCACTTATTTTCATTCTTCAAAGGAATTCAGTGGCTATAGTTATTTATTATAGAAGTTTCAACGATGATATTTTTGAAATACATGATCCAAAATTGATTGATTATTTTGTATAGCTGAAAAAAGATATGTTAATTACTAAATACTTTCAATCTAATTTTGTATGTGATGAAAATTAATAAAGGTTTATAAATTGATGAAGGTACTTGCCATCCAGGACATGTATGATAACGGAAAAACGCAAGTGAGGTGCACTTCGGGAATTTCACCAGAATTTCCTGTAAAGGGGGGGGGGGGTACATCAAGGATCGGTACTCAGTCCGCTACTGTTCATCTTAGTCATGGATTATTTAACTAACCAGGAAATGAACAGTCTACAAAAGATCCTACTATTTGCAGACGATATCGTATTAATAAATGAAAAATATGAAGACCTGCAAAATAGTCTGGAAAGGTGGAGAAGAATCTTGGAGGACAATGGATTGAGACTGAGCAGAAAGGAAACCGTAAAAAGTACCTACCATTCGAGAACACAAATGCTGTCACTCCCGTAATTCAAATGGATGGAGAAACATTACCAAATTGTGACTCCTTTAAATATCTTGGGCCACTCATCCATAGCGATGAAGGATGTGCAGCAGATGTAACACATAGAATTAGTGTGGGATGGATGAAGTTTAGATCAATGACGGGAGTTCTATGTGATCCAAAAATGCCAGTAAAGTTAAAAGGAAAAGTATACCAAGCTGACCCCAACAGTCTTCGCAGACAGTGAGTTGGGATGGAGCCAGGGAGAAGAAGAAATTGATGAAGGTTAATCAAGCTGCTGAAAAAATATGTTTTACGATTTGAAAAAAGAAATATAAGTATTTTGAACATATAACATTTTAATTAGTTTTTTCTTAAAATAACACATATAGTAGTATAACAGTTTTTAACCGTAATATTTGATTTATTTGTTTTATTGTCTGTATATCTTTGACTATAGAAAGGTTTGGCCACGGTATTTTTTTTATAAAAAAAAATATTTATTATATGATCAAATAAAAAAATAAGCCCGAGTCACAGCAGGTAAAATGCGGTTTCAAATTATATTTGAAACAGGAAAATATATTTTAGCTTAAGCACCTGTAAACTACTTCACTATTATAGTTGTTATAAAAGTCTACTGATTCGGAGTTGCGGATTCGATTTCCGCTGGAATTAATACTTTAAAATAAGGTTTTCAGTATACTTTCCACTTAAGGTCTCATAAATATCTACCTGTTTGGTTGGAAGAAATTACCACATAGTAATAATTTCACAAGATTGTATTTTTTGTAAATAAAGTGTTAAATTTTATTCGTTAGGGTACTGTTAAGGCTGCCATATGTGATTTGTTTAATAATTGTGGATTTAGTTTGTTCTCTTAAAGACATCATTTGAAATTGTTCTTCGAATTTTACTTCAGGCTTCTTTTATTTTTTTCTAGTTAGTTGTAAGAGATTACAACATTGCAATACATCCAACAAGATGTACTGTATACAATGAGAGCGCAATAAAATACGATATGTTTGAGACACGTATGTGCATGAATAAATTGATCATTATTCGAATAAAACAAGTTCACGTAAAAACATACAAAATAATGGGAATATAACTTTCTCAGTATAATAAAATAAAAACTCTTTGGGAATGAAAAAGTTCTGCCTAGTTTCTTGACCAATCTGTGACGGACATAAACTGACCGCAGCAGCCGGTAAAGTTACCCGCTCCATCAGTCAAGCGTGACATCTAAATTAGGCTCAATTCATCAAAATGAAACCAATTCTTCTCAAGTTGTCTCTTAAAACAATATGAAATCCTGCTTCCTAGAAATACATTGATATGTTTCTTAATTTTTCAAGTGTGGTCTTGTTTCGCAGAGCAAATGTTGAATATAACATTATTAACACAAAATAAAGATGGGGAAATGAAATAATGATCGCACTGTAGTCTGTCTGGAAAGGATGCAGTAAGATTATGGGTAAAAAAATGAGTTTTAAATTACAAAAAAATGAAATTGGGACTACCTTTTTTCGCGCTGTATTATAGTGAACAAGCGGTAGTCAATCTTTTTTTTTCAAATAATCCCTGTTATTAGTGTCATTTTGGGTGTGATTATATTTTACCATAAATAAAAAGCGACATTATCTCCGTGGGTGGCAATAAAACATATTTTTTAAATATTTGGATAGTATTTTCTTAGATGATGTTAAAGTTTATCGAACGGCGTGTGGCGATAGGAAACAAAGGCAACAGGACACTAAAACATATGAACTCGAATCGGATACCTGTACCAAAATCTGTTTAGATGGGAGTCGACTATAGGATTTTGGTGTTAGTTTTGATGTATGGAAGTAAGACGTGGACGGGGAAACATACTGAGAGGAGCTGAACAAACTCTATGGAAATGCGTGCATTGAGAATACATGGAGTGACAATGCATGACAGAATACGGAATTAAGTGATTAGGGATAAATGGGAACTTAATTTTGATATGTTAAGTAAGATGAAGAAAAGCACGCTAAGATGGTTTGGACATGTGGAACGAATGAATGAAGGAAGACTAACAAAACAGATATATAGTGTAAATGTAAGTGGAAGGCGTGCTTGAGGAAGTCCGAGGAAAGTATGGTTTGAAGCGAATAATATTTTGAAAGAAGGCTATGTCAAAAGTCAGAGAAATTATAGGAGATGTACTTATGGTGTATGGATGCGGAAGTGACGAAATGAGTGTGGTGAGTGATGAGACAAAAAATCCGGCTTTCTGCCCTCTCTACCTACCCTGATAGGGAATGATATGTGTGCGTTTTAAAAATTTATGTACGATTTGGTATCACAAACGAAATGAGTTAAACAAGCTATTGAAATTTGAACAGTACCATGTATCGGAAGTCTCGGTCTTACTAATTTAAAATTATGTTTTTGTTTGTTCAAAACAATCACATTTTGTAGTACTTTTATTTTATTTATTAAACAAAGTAATATATGTTATGGTACAAATATTTGCCAAGGCTATATCTACACGTATATACAAATTTATTACTTAACAAATCTTATTTTTGTATTATAATTTTTGTACTTACTTAATCTTATTTTATTTTTTATATTCTTAATATTTGATTTCTTAGAAATAATTAACAAATACAAACTACTTATAACTAGATACCGATTCGTATTATTTAGCAAGGACAAGTCCGCTCGTTCAGGCTACTTGTATTCCATCACATTCACTCAGACCTTGGTCGTCCCAGCTAATACTGTAGGTGGACTAGTCAGGCAATATAATGCTTCGACAACCTGTGCTTATAACAGAAGGGTAGATCAGATTTACTCTCGTACGCCCCTAGGACAGCGACTAAGAGATTGCTGTGATTTTGTTGACTTTTATAGAACTTCACAGTTCAAGGTTTTGTAGTACTGCGATGATAATTGAGTCAATAATTTCCGAAGGGATTTCTAATTAATCGCACGTCAGTTAATCTTCGGATCGATTGGCTAGTCCGATCTAGTAGTGTTAAAGGATAGTTTTGCTGCATTCGAAGTTTTCTGTGAAAATGCTAGCAACTTGCAAGACTGTTTGAACGCCAGGTTTAGTCCCTTTGTAAGTATATTTACTGCGCTGCGAGTCATTTATCTTCTCCTGTGATGTCGAATCTTAAGTCTGTTATCGCTACTATTCTTTTCACACCCAGGTGTGTCGCTGAGATCTTTTTGAGTAGTTCCTTCTTCGTCGTCACGTAATGTCGCGCTTATAAAACATACGGAAGATTTCAATTTTCTAATGTAGTTCACGCCTTCCACTCACTTTTGCATTGTACATTTATTTTGTTAGTCTTTCTTCACTCATTCGTTCGAAGTGCACAAACTGTTTTGTGCTTCACTTTACTCAATACTTCTCTTTTAAGTGTACATTCCTCCCTAATTATATTATTCCGTATTCTGTCACAAATTTCCCCTTCATGTATGTGCAAGCATTTCTAAATCACTTTTTTCTTTCAGTCTTTCAACATATCTAAACCACCTTAACGTGCTCGTCTTTACCCTATTTAATACATTAATTCTTAAGTCACGTTTACCTTAATAATTAATTACACATCTAATTGTGTAACGCATCGATACACTACATATTCTTTTCTCAGCGCGCGTTTTTTTAAATTTTATTGAATTTTTTACATATTTCTCCACGCCCATGTTTCACTCCCTTATAAAAAAGCTAGTATTACCAAAAATAATTATTGACTATAATCTTAACTGATTTTGATGCTGTTGACTTTGATAACTTATGTTTTATTGCTCCATTCTCTTTTTTTTCTATCGCTACACGCCATTCAATATCCCTCGTAACTCTTCCACCGTCTATGAAAATACTTTGAATAATTCCTTCACTTACTTAAATTTTTCATTTCTCACTCATATATCGTTTTTTTACACTTCTTTATCATAATGAATTTTATTTTAACATAATTTCTAATCATATCACCTGCCTCAAACAAACAATTGTCTATTATCATTCCTCTCTATATAATATAAAGTAAAACTTAAATTTGGACATTATTTACTTTCTTTGCTGTAAATATAAAATAATACAATAATTTATTTTACCTTCTTTTTCTTCTCCATCGCGCATTCAATCCTGAACGTCATGGTTCTCTGCTTTGTCTGGAACTTGCTGTACCACCCGTTTTCATCTCTCCCGATTCAGGACCATTTTGAATGCAGGAATAAAAGAGGCTCTCGTTAATTTCTTTATTTGATCAGGCGATCTTAAAGAATACTTTCCTTTTGCTCACTTTCTCTCAACTGACCCCATGATTACCAGTTTATCTAGAATTTAATTATTCTTCTGGCAAGTTTGTAACAAGTATTTTCCTGCATGTTGATAGTTTTTCGGTAATATCTAATTCTTGTGTAAAATAGCTGTTGGTTCGCTTGCGGTCCATGGGATACGATGCATCCACCTTCAACATCAGATCTTGATGGTATCAATCATGTTTCTTACCTTCTTTCTAATTATCCATGATCCCACTCCATACTGGATCCATAATTCCCCCCCCCCCCCCCCCCCATCTATGAAGAATACTAGAGCTCCAAAAAGATTTTATAAATTTTAGAGACTTGAAATTTCCCCATCCCCAATTCAGACAGAGCTTATTCTTATGAAATTCGATGTTCGTATCATCGCTTAACGCTGGGGAAAGATAATAAATAACTATTCAAGACGTGAAAATTCCTTCGGAAAAATAGAGGATTTCCAAAATGTATTGGAACTTAAGAGCCAATATAAATTTTGATTGGAAACATGTTCAAGATTTTGTATTAATAATCCGAATTGTTCAACTAAATACAACTAAGTGCTGGAAAACTGTCGTTGAATTTCTAGTTTTAAATTCTAACAATATCGGTTTTTTTATTGTAAATATTTTATTGAACTCAACCAATTCCGTTTCCACATTTTTAAGGATGAATCGAATTTTATCCACACTCAAGTGGCTCTAATAATTGTAAGATTTAAAGAATGAGGTCGAATATAATGTTGCCTGAACCACCAATTCGGATGGATTGAAAGGCACCATACGAATAAATTAAAAAGTACTAGAAAACTTTGTTTCCTTTTTTTGTTTAAAATATTAACAATATCATTTTGTTTTAAAATATAAAAAAAGAAGCAATGACTTTTATAAAGCTTGCTTCGCTGTTATATTGTATATATAAATAACCAATCGTCATATTTGTACTGGAAGGCTGGGCTTGAAGAAAAGGACTTTCCATGAAAAAAAATCCTTTGAAATCAAGACTTATAGACGTATGTTTGTGAAGTGTGTCGTATATTTTCGCTATATCATAAACAGTGGCGTAGCGAGGGTCCTGTACATCCGGGGGAAACTACAAAATCTCCTCCTCTTTGCAAAAAGTGTAAGCAAAGTGTTGTTTGGGAATAAGGTGGAAGCCCTACAGCCAAGGCCCTCCCTGTATATGCATTTCTTTATTAATTAGTTTTTATTGCATTTATCATAATACTCCGTTATTTTTAAATTTCATGTGTATCATTATACATATCTTGTATACACTCGTATGTAAAAAACAACGTTGAATGCGCTCAATTGTAAAATATATTAAAACAGTAATTATTTACTTCAAAAGTATTCATGAAAATGGTTTCTGGACTAGTTTCATTGTTTGAAAGTTCAAATATTTTTTTAAAATAGTTTTATAAAAAAATAGATAAAAATAGTACTACGTCGACAGGTCGTGGAAAAAGGAAGGAAAAGCTTTCAAAAATACATAACTTTTGACCCTTGCCCCCATTAGCACCCAAGTACAACTATCACCTGGCCTTCGTCCTGGTTACACCACTGATCATGAGGCATGAAAAAATCGGATCCATTAGCTAATAACGCAAGAAAAGAGAGAAGGCAGACGTAGAGCTGGCAGAATAAAACAATCTTCGTGTAAAAACCTTCTAAAGTAGCACGCAAAAAGCACAACATCTTTGTTTAGATCCACAGTTTCCAAAGTGAAAATGCTATGATGATCGCTCTCCTTCAGAAGGAGGTGACACTTGACACTTACATAAACATAATTGAGATTTAGTTTTTGATCTTTTAGATTTCTTTCTTATTCTAAAGAACTCATTCAACTTCCAGCTCTCCTTGCCTGAAAACTAAATGGAAAATGGGCTTTATAGTGGAGTTTAATATCACATTCCCATTATATACAATACCACTTGCAGAGTTTATTGCCAAATACTAATAACTTTGACTCAAACAGATGTTTGATACTGAAGAGGTTTTAATTGAAAAACAGACTGGAATCCATTTAAGCGAAATATGAGATCCAGGATGTAATACGCTGGAGATCTGTTTTCTTTGCCTTCCCTAATAAGAATATGGCGTGATGGTGATGATGATGATGATTTTGTCTCGAGATCTTACCTAGTTTAACTTCCTTGCAAAACAAACAGTTTTGTTCTTTGTTAAGAAGTGCTTGTGTAATAATTTCCACTTTATTAAGCGAAGAAGCTTAACTGAAAATGTAAAATGAATACAGATCCCTTAATAAATAGCTGAACGCAAAGATGATTATATTTTAATGTTTGCAAAGGACTCTTTGTAAGTCATTCCCGTATCAAAGTAAAGGACTTCTGATATTTTATTAAACTTTCCCTTTTACTTCTTAAGCTCAATTCACTAAATATGCTACCCTTATTCTGTGATGCTTTGAAATACGAGTATCTTTGTTCCAATTTTGTGTCGCGTTTTTATCATCTTATGTACGAAATGATCTAAATAAATTCCTTGATTTTTAAGGTTATACAAAGACGACAGGTATTTTCAGTTTTTCTCATGTTTATGTGCATATATATATGACTTAAGGGAAATTGAGGATATTGAATGGCAAAGGAGAGTGATCGCCGTGAAATAAAAAATGCTGGTTTGAGGATTCCGCGTATGCTCCGTTGACATAAAAAGACAGCTATTCAACTCCTTCTACTCGTCTATTTATGCATAAAAATGTGGTAAAATTATACAATGTACCAATAAACGAATATGGCAAAGGGATTCAATAATGTTTTTCATGAGCTTTTGCCCAATGTAGTGCTAGGGAAATATTTGTTGAATACAGAATATATTTATTTGAAGTTTTAATACGACGTCGCTGAATTTGATCCTATTGTACTTATTCCTTAAATGTAATAACTATATTGAACAAGCTGCTGAATGTACTCAGTGCAAATTCAAATGATTTGACAATTTGTATTCCGAACCCGTGTTTTAATATGATCGATACTTCTTCCAAAAATGATATGTTACTGGCATCTAGTAAATATTTTTATGACCAATTCAAGCTTCCGTATCTAAACGTGTGCTAATATTTTCATCAACTGACAAAAAAGAAAAACCCCTGCAGAATTTGCAAGGTATGTCCTAAGCACAATGAGACTTGGTACATGTGTAAGAAATTTGATGTATCTCTACACAAAACAAAATGTAGGCAGTTTTACTGTATTGAACAAAATAACTATAAAATGTTTTAGACAAATGTACAAAGTTGCTTCGTAATATTTACTTAGATATAGCACTTTTAGCAAGCCCTTCAAAATAATCAGAATTCCTCAAAAATAAGCCGGGCACCGGAAAAGGTTGTATTGATTTCGATCGGGTCTTAAAGTGTTAACTTATTAATTTATCAATAAAACTTGCTTTGTGTTTAATAAGGAATGTTTTGAGTTGGATACATTTGAAATTTCAATTTATGCATTAAAACGTTATACTCGTATATTGATTGACCTGATGCCGAGCGACACACTTTAATTACTCTTGAATGTTTTCATTTATTTCTGATTTCACTTTTGTTGTCTCTCTGTCTCCTAGAATTTTCTTTTGGATTTTTATATTTTTATCATGATTTATGTTTTTTTAATTGCTTCACGTCTTAGTGTGTTATTTGTTATGTAATTTTCAATAGTCTATATTAATTTATGTACAATATATAATGTACTCAAGGGGCTGTTTTTTTAATGAATTAAAAAATAATTTAAAAAATAAATATTGTTAAAACTGTCTACGTAACTGGGTATCAGTCACAAATTTTTAGACATTGTGTAAGGTGCTACTGCTTCCATCACTAAATATTTTACCTGTTTGTTTTTGTAATTTTTTTACAACTTTTTGGATATTTACTTTTTTCCAAATTTCTTTTTTGTACCTACCATATATTTTATGACCAATGTTGTTTTTTGTGTGTTATATTCTATTTATTTTATTTTCTTATGACTTCTAATCAGATATTCGCAAGACACATTTATTCTGATCTTATCAATATTTTCAACGCCTAGATATTTCATACATTGTATATACGAGTATATAAATAAATAATAAATAAATATTAGGTTTATTGACAGTAACATAGTATGTACAAGATCACACCTGAATAACATTTCTAAACACACATAAATTGCAGACAATACATTAGACGCAGAAGCTATCAAAAGGTCTGGGCTTATCTAATAGCATCCCCTCGGCCAAAATACACCCCACCAATATAGGGCGTACCCAGCCACGGGGACACCAGATGTTTTTCAGCCCACACCCTTAAACACGTAGAAACAGGAATACACACAAAAAAATAAACACAGAAAATAAATATAGTAGATGACAAAAAAGAAAAAAACACATTCAAAAGAGAGTACACCAAAAGGTCCGGGCTCATCCCACAAACATTCCCACGGCCGACATACACCCCACCAATGTAGGGCGAGCCCGACCGCAAGGGCATCAGGGGGCTTCCATCCCACACCCCCGCATATCTAGATTAAAGAATAAATATAATAAAAAAGAAAAAAAAAACAAAAACGTATGGCAGAAAACAAAATAGAAAGTAAACCCACATATACCAACACAGGTTAACTGTCAGCAAGAACGAGGAAAAAAAAAAAAAGAAGAGAAAAGCCTCAAAGGAGTCCAAATTTTACAGAATGACAAATAGGAAGTAAGATAGTTGAGACAACATTGAAATAGTTAGGCAGTAATACATTGAAATAGATAAGCAGTTTTAAAAGAATTAATGAGGAAATGACGCACAAACACGTATGCACAATCCTCGATTCACCACCAGCGAAAAGAGAGAAAAGAAAGAAAATAAGAAAAGAAAAGCAAACAACAGACCCATTAACCACTGAGAAACCCATTAACCACTGAGAAACCCACTAACCACCCAAAAGATAACGCTTTAGAGCATCTCTGAAGGTATAACTATTCACCCGCTCCTTCAAGGCCTGGGGCAACTCATTCCAGCATTTGCTGGCTGAGTATGAGAAGGATCCCCTGAACAGTGTTAGGTTATATCAGTATATGAAGGTGGCACTACACGTGAAGGTTACATGTAATTATATTACTTCATAAAAATATGAAATTTAAGCTTATATTTACCTTATTCTTAATAAGAGAGAAGAATATTTTACGTTTTTGGTAACTAAATCATACAAAATGTCTCGATAAAAAATTCCTAAAATGTTTGCTGCTAAAAGTGAGAAAAGAAGTCAGACATTTAAGTGAAACAAGGAGATATTTTTACAAGAGTATCCTTATCTAAACAAACAAAGGATGTTCCGACAAAAACAGCATAATAATTTTCCTCTCATTTTGTGAGAAAAATATGAGAATATTCGCTATACATTAAATTTCTTTGACTTTATTTCATCATGAGATATTTACAAGAAAAAAACGTATGAACATTATAAATGCTTAATTTTCCGATAAAACGTGAAGTTTTTATTTGGTATAATTCGGAATTTATTAATTAAAATGAATAATGCTAGGAAATGCATAAGACAAATGTCAGATGGGAGTTTGTACTGAACCATTCATCTCGATTGGTGTTACCATCATTTTCTGTATGTAATGTACATGTTTCGATTATTTTCAAAATAATATTAATTTATATTTCGTAAATGTACACTTGTATGTGTAAAAGAGTTTTGTGGTATATTTTCTTATAAAATAATGTTTTATCTGTATAACCGCGTTAAAAGAGGCTTAATTTTGTGGTTCAAAGAATTTGTTATCGGTTGTATATGATACACGGTCTTTCGGAATTTTGTATTGCGTGGCTTATGATGCCTCCATAAGTCAAACCACTCGGTGTAATACTACGAAATACCTCATGCAACTAATACGAAGAACCGCGAAAGCCTCAAAACATACTATAACTTGTTATCAGTTTAAGGTGAGACCATAACGAAGTAAGTGCCACTAGATAATTTTTTCACATTGATATTACTGTAGGATTTATGATCATGTATTATGCAATAATTCTTTAAAAATACAACAAATGAATATTATTATTATTCAACATATTATACATAGATTTAAATTGCGAATAACATTGAAACGCCGTTTAATTTCCTTTTTATATTTTAGTCTGCACCAAAGCAGGATAAGCCAATTTTTATTTCAGCGAATAAGCAAGATCACAGAATTCGTTTTCTGCTTTCAGAACAATTTTTTATTTGAGCTTTATAGATTTTTTTTTCGAAAAAACGGTTTCTGCTCATTTTGTTATTTATACTTCCAGCCAAAATCGACTGCTCAGGTTGCGTTCGAGTTGTTAATATATTTTTCTAGTACACAGTACAGAAGCACGCGTCTCAATTCAATTTCAAACTCTTCAATGAAAGATCGATTGACTTTTCAGGTTTTCCATGACATGTGCTAAAGTCAAATTCCAAAGATATCGAAAAGGTACCCAGTCATATTTATCGCGCACCGTAAGTGTCCAGGTTTCCACTCCATTTTGAGGTGAGTTTACATTAGTCGTGTCTTGATATCTCTTTAGAAACTTCGATTACTCCTAATTACTTCGAGGCAATTCGTCGTTCCATTGGCCATCTGGATTTTGCGCTTTGTCTCGATATCCCACAAACCCTTATCTTTCCTGATTTTCTATCATATTTTTTTCCAATCAATATGACCATCGTTGAATTAGTATTGGTTTTTTTAAATTGTGTTTCATTTTTGTTCTTATTATTTAGGTATTGCATTCTCTACATCAAAATGGGAATCCTCTACCTTTAACTAAAAACATTGTCCAACAATTCTATGGTTGGTCGGAAGAGATCGCAATGCTGATCCCAACATATTGTAATCTATAGAATAAATCAAAAAATAATCCCATGATGATGATGATCACCTAACAAAATCATGCACAACTTCCAAGTCATGCAGCGTATTTCTTTGATATTTTTGCATATACATCGATTTGTATTTTCCCAGATTACCGAAGAGTTAAGAGGGATATCGAACATCGTCTAGCGATAGAAAACAGAGTCAATGGAATACTTAAAAATATACACTCGAATCGGCGAGTATCAAAACTTGCTAAGATGATAGTATACAACAGTATTGTAGTATCAACTTTGAGGTATGGGACTGAAATATAGACGTGAAAAAGACTCAAAGAAACCGAATAAATGCGTGCACTGAGAAAATACACGGGGAGACAATGCAATACGAAATGAAGTGATGTAGGGTGAATGTATACTTAATGTTGATATGTTGAGAAAGATGAAGAGCACTCTGAATATTTGGGACGAATCAATGAAGAAAGACCAATAAAACAAATAAACAGTGTAAATGTGAGTAGAAGGTTGGATTAATTGAATTACATTTGGAAAAAAGGAAACGTAGAAAGTTCGAGAAACTGTAGAAGTTGCATGGGAAGGTATATGGATGTAGAAGAGGTGAAGGAGGTGTGCTAAGATAGGAAAGTCTGGCGTTCTGTCTTTTCTGCCTAGTCCGACAGGGAAATAGTGTGATGGCTTGTATGTATGTACATACTTATTGATGTATGGTATTCTACTCGTATATTTCAAACATATAGTACATGTTTCATGGGTTGGATCTTTTTTGCATAAATACTTGAGAATCTATGTTGACGCTTAATGATTCCCATTAGCGTTCTTCAGGGTGTCACAAATAGTGTAATCCATTTCACATCAACATAACGATAAGCAATAATGTGCCTCAGATGGGGAGAAATAACCCTTATTGCCAGTTCTATCAATTGAGGTATTATAGAAAGACTATTGTTATCGTTTATTTCACATGCCAATAACAAAAAGTAACCAACCAAAATATCATGACAATGATAATAAATTATCCAGAATTCTAAATAAACTGTTTTATACTCTATTATACTTTTATCGTACTACAATACTATAAATAACTTATAATATAACCTTGGTGGCTGAGGTGGTAAAAATTATGTCTTCAATCCGGTGGTTGAATCTTTCTGGCTGGTAAGGTTGATAATAAGGGTGTGAAGTATACATAAGGTAATGCTATGGAGTACATTGCAGGGTTGTTGCAGTATTGGCAATACTTTAAGTGTATATTTTTTTAAAGAGTCAGACCCTATTGCAAGCAAAAGTTGGTTTAACTTTCATGTATTGAGAATAAATGAATAAAAACTTTACGAATACATAAGTAAAAAAAATCATCGTGTGCGTGGACGAGGCAGAACGAGGAAAACGTGATTGAATAAGTTTGGTCATATTTGGAAAGAAGGTGCAATGAGAAGCACGAATGTCGAGATACAGATGAAGTGTAAGTCGTGTTTTATTCTGGCCTAGACAATGCTGGCAACGCGAAGCACTTAGCACTTCAAAATACACTTTCTTTGTTCAAAACTTAGTCTGATTACATTCATTATTCCTCAACAATTAAATCTTTAACAAAAAAAAAACAGCAAGTTACCAGCCATTAAAGTGTGGATACATTTTTTTGGGACAGCCTGTATATTAGGCCGGGCCGAATTTTTTTTGCATGATGCGATTCTAATAGCAACATAATTGTGCTAAATGTAGTCAAAATTACGTGTGTAAAATTTTATTCAAATTGAGAATCAACTTTTGTTTCCGGATTGGCCTCAAAGTTTCGAAAAAAATCGTGTTATATCCTATTTTCTGGCTGGTATTAATGTTACTGCAAGTTGATATATTATTTTAATTTCAATATTTTCGTGTACGAAATATAGTCTTTTGCCATAAATAATACCAAAATAACAATCATACACGCCTTTGTTTTGATAGCGAATGAGTTGAGCTGAGGAGTGCGTGGGCACCAAACTGTGCTCGCGCGCAACAACTCGTACGTTGTTAGTATTGCTCAATTTAGTATCATTTGAAGTATAAAAACATCCTTAAATTTCACCCTAAGATACCGAAGAAAAATCTAGAGGAACTCCATCCCAGTAGTAAAGTGCTGTTTGACATTTCATTGTGTAAATGTAAAGAAATGAATGAGTACTCTTGTCCCAGAGATCGTAAAGTGCCCGTGCAAGAGCAGAGCTTCCTAACTGATCACCGAACATCAAGTAAGATGTGATTGGAAACACAGATGTAACCGTAGCAAAACAACTGCAAAATCGTCTGAAAAGAAACTTTCCAGACAAAAAACCATCTATGAATCAAAAAAAATAACCACTCGATGATAAAACAACATCTACATTAAATTCTTCAATGTCTAGTTTATTTGATTCAACTACATCTGACATCACTGTCACCTCCAAAACTACAACACCAACTTCTCACAACTTTTTCACATAAGCGAAAAACTTCAGACAGGTATGGAGTGTCAGACAGAGCAGCAGCAGCCATTACTTCAGCTGTTCTGCACGACATCAAGTCTGATGTTCCAATTTTAGACAAGAATAAGCTGCGCAGTGCAAGACAAAAAACAAGAGAGAATATTATGACAAAATATAGAGTTTCGCAAGTTTCAGCCTTGTATTTTGATGGTCGTAAAGATAAAACTCTAGTGATCAGAAAAAAAGCAGAAAGAGAGTACAGAAAAACAATCCTAAAAAAGCATATTTCACTAATAAAAGAACCCGATTCGAAATGCTAAGGATACACCGTGCCAGCATCTGGAACATCAAATGCGATCGAAAGAACAATCACAGAATTCTTTTCAGAAGAAAAAAAATTGGCAATCAAGTGTCATCCCACTTGCAAAGATGGATCCCGTCACCTGTGGAAGTTAATTTCGGAAGTGATATTTACCAGATGAACTCAAAAGATCCTGTAATACAAAGAAATAGCTACTTCGCTTAGCCAGAAAACTTACTGCTAGCGATGTTAACTGATCCTCAAAAGCATCTGAGAGAACTAGCTGCACGCCGTATTCTGAAAGCTCGCACCATGCACGGTAAGAAAATCAGACTCTTTTAAGTTCCAAATATGAACCTTGAAGCCGCCGCTTACTACGATCTTATAAACTGGCAGCAAAACATCACTGAACCACCAATAATTCAACAAGTGTCTAACGAAGATCTTCAGTCGTTCATAACACATGGCGGTAAAGGTGAACTGCCTCTTCTGCGTTTGCCCTGTCATACGCGAGCAGTTGAAAGATCGGTGAAGACTGTCACAGAAGCCTCAGCAACTCTGTGTTCGAAAACAGCAAGAGTTGGATTCATTAAAGTTAAGATAGCATCTCGCAGTGTAATGCCACAATTTGAGAGCAAAACGGATTTTGTTGCTAATTAGTTATAAAGTATAACTATGTAATGACTTCTTTATATTTTTAATACATGAATACTTACCTTTAACTATTGTTTTATTTTACTTTTTTTTTAATTTTAATCAAATAACATGCCTGTATGAAGAGATACATTATGGGCTTTTATTCTAATTTTTTCATAACTCCAAGGTCAATCCGGAGACAGAAGGTGTTGTCTAATCGTTATGAAACTTTGTATATAATTAAAATACGGCATTTGGCAACCATTTTTCACTAGGTATTTATTACATTCTGATTAAGACAACTTATTTTTCTTTCATACATTCGTGGCCCAGCCCAGTATATTGAATAAAATATTCTTATATTTCAATCTACGAGTATAAATATTTTTGTATTTGAAGTTATTTTGAAAAATAGGAGTTGAAAGTTTAAAGTTAATGTTTGTGATATCATTTAACAATAAATATTCATTGAATGGTAAAAACATAACTAACATATGTAATCATTTTTTTTCCGATAATAGCGACATCACTTTGAAGTTATATGGTATATTTTATTACACCCAACCCACTTTGTATTTTACCAAAATTGTTACATTATATAGTTTTAAAGCAGACAATAAGTCGGTAGGCTTTTAATCGACGAGTTGACTCGTAAAACTTATATAACAAGTGTTGGTGAAATACAATGTGTTTGGTGTAATAAAATATAACTAAACAATTTAAATTATTTCATTTATTTATCATATTGACTTATTTTTTTTTAAATACTATACACTGACGTTGGTTTTAAAATTTAGCCTAGAAGACGTAAGCATATATAATATAATATGACGAGATGACAGAAGACGTAAGAATATACTCGTATAATATAATATGACGAGATGACAGAAGACGTAAGAATATATAATATAATATGACGAGATGACAGAATGAAGAGAAAGTATATTTTTAATGAAACTACTAGGTGTTCGCAAATGGACAATTTTTTAAATTTTGTATTAAAATATCCAAAAAATGATATTAAAATAAAAATTATTATTAAAATATCCAAAAAATGAGTTTTATTATTTTATTTATATTCTTTTGGGTTCACAGTTGTAAACGGTACGTATAGGGGGTTTATTAATTCACATCAATTTCTTCCAATCAACCACCTTATCTTAGATACGTTTAGTTGTTTTGATCCATTACAGATGGTAGAAAAAAATATTGATTTAAATTTAAGTAAAAACATAATTCACTTCCAAACAAAATATCAAATTCAGTCAATAGAACGTATTCATTTAGATAAAACATCTTATTCATTCGTATTTTCCATAGATTGCGCTTATCACGCGGTCGTATTTCAAGGTCGAATAATGCATAATACACCTTTTATTTTTAGCCATGCATATTTCTTTCTTATACGAGTACTAATAATACCTTATTAATTTACTCTTGAACTTGATTAAGGATGGTGCACATCTGAAAACTCTTTTAAGTTTGTAGTCACACCGAGTGGAGAGCAAATAAAAATGAGGTTTAGTGATTTGGTGTGTGAAGGCGTTTTTATCATCACTCGATCGAAGAGGACGTTCTTGATCAGAATAAAATTAAAAATTTTCTCGAAGGTATTAAGTAGAATTGGAATTGTTAAGTACGCAAAATAATGTCGACAGAATGTTAAGGTTCTTTTGTATTTTGAGCCATTGAAGTCTGCTTTCAAACTCTGATAAGTAGTTATACTTCTTCAATTTTTTATTCATACTTCAGAATTTTACTTAAGACTAAATTGAATTCATAGGGGAATGAACTCTTTGAAACAAACGTCTGATTTGTTTCGCTCCAATTGATGTTGATTTCGTCGAGTAAATACACCTGTCACTTTATTTTATGTATCAGTACATTGTATAGATTATTTTCATTATAAATTCGTTTGATATGAGAATTTTTGATAGCAAAACAAGTTTTTCGTTATAAAACATAACTAATACACACTGAGATAATGGGTGTTTTCTCAGGGTATTGCTGAATTTGACACATGTGATATATTTATCGATTTAAAAACTAGAATTCTTAGTTAGTCAACTAGCAGGTTTACGGTATCTATGCATAAAACTTAAGTATGATGAGGAATGGGAAATCTATTTTTACATAATAACTAAGGGTTCGTTCAAGATGGACGGAATATTGTAAAGAACTGTACATGAGTGGTGATACTGGTGGAAATAATGGTAAGTCTGGTATAGTTGAAAATGGCGAGCGTTTGGAAGATCTGAATGAGACCAGTTTACAACAAGAACGAACAGCTGTGAAAAACATGATATAAGGAAAAGTATCAGGTGACGATAAAATGAGCAAAGGACTTAAAGTATATGGAGGTGAACGAATGATCGAGTGACTGAGAAAGTTTTTAAACAAAAGTAATGATGATAGAAACGTGTGAAAGGGAAACTAAATGCGATATATGATAGAATAATGAAAGATTGGAGCAAGTTGAGGAATTCTGCTATTTGGGTAGTATTTTCTCAAATGATGGAAGAGTTAAGAGGCATATTGAAAGGTATTTAGCGATAAGAAACAAAGTCAATGGGGCACAAAAATATATTTATTTGATCCGGACAGTATCAAAATATGCTAAAATGATATTTCACATAATATTTTGGTGCCAATATTGATGTATGGGAGAGAGCGTGGAAAAGGACTGCGAGTAAATGTTTCAAGACTCCGAGAAAAATACATGGAGTGACAATGTATGACCAAATACGGAACGAAGGGATTAGGAATGAATGTGAAATTAAGGCTGATGTGTTAAGAAATATGAAGAAGAGCATGCTGAGATGGTTTAGGCATGTAGAACAAATGAATGAAGAAATACTAACAAAACAGTTTATAGTGCATATACGAATCGAAAGCGTGTGAGGGGAAGACCAATAAGGTATGGTTGGATCAATTGAATGATATTCTGAAAGAAGGAAACGTGGAAAGTCAATGAAACCGTAGATGTTGCATGGATGGAGAGGAGGCCGAGGAAGTGTGTCAAAATAAAGACAGTATTACGCTCTGTTCTCTATGCCTACTCCGACAGGGAAATGGCGTGAAAGTCTGTTTGTGTGCATATTGAAGTCTACCTATTTAAACTGTTTGTTATTTTAATAGTTTTCCTTATTATGTAAAAAAGAAGAATCAACATATGACTTCATTTTCATTGGTTCCGCGAAAACTTGTAAAAGTGTTCTACTCCATTTATAATGGGTACCTGTACCTACCTGCTTGAGAAGCGCGTCTCCTCCCGTTTCAATTACAGTCAACCACTGAGTGTCAGAGCAGCTCCAAATGCCATAAACGATAGTTATTTTTCCATCATTACTCCACAATAAGCGGTAAGGGTTGACTTCTCCACCAATGCCAATGTTTCCCCAATTTATGGATTTCAAATTGAATATTTTTTTAGTTTTTGCGGTTAACTAGTAATAAAGTGATTTTGCAATAAAAAGTCGTTTAGTAACTCCGCGCCACTTCAACGGCATCTTCATGACTTTTTCGTGTAAAAAACAGATTAAGGTTTGTTCTGAAAATCTTTAGATTTTCTTCTGTATAAAATATATAAATATTAATTGATTTGTTTGAAATATAATGTGTTCTTCGTGATCCCTTGAAATAATTACAATTGAGGAAAGATACGCTCACGAAATCGGGTGTAGTGAATCTAAATTTCTTTAAAATACGTGAAATCTTATAAAAAAAAAACATAATCAACTGTCTCAGAAAAGCGCGAAGTGCAATAATTAGCACACACTCATAATATGTTTATGACACATTGGAAAGAATGGAAGGAACTAATTAGAGAAATTTTAACCTAGGTAAAGTTAAAAGTATGAGAAACAGAAGTTGATATTTTGTGAGATATATTTATATGGAAAATGCAAAGGTTGTGTGCGTGGATAGGAAGTTGAAGAGATTTGTCTCCTGGGTTTATCCCAAAATGGATATGACATGAAACTATGATTAAAAATTATCTTAGCCATACAGTTTGAGAATGCACGAATCGAGTGTTTTTGTCAATTTGTTACAGTAGGCTGCACCTCACTAAGGGTAGTCTCCTGCCTCCTCTCCTGCCATCACACCCTTCCATAACATCACCCTATCGGAGGCAGTTGAGTGTGGCGTGATTCGTCGTGGCGGGAGGTAGGCGAGCATCAAATCTCGTTCAACTACAAACGTTTATGGTTAAGTTGGCTGTAGGGACCGAAGTCTTATGGTTAGCATAATGCTATGCATCCCGTATTCGATTCCAGGTAGATTCACTTCCGGATTGGATTTACTTTTATACAATATCTTCTTAGTTCGAGCCATTTCCTTAATACGTGAGTGATTCCTCTCGAGTTATGCCCTTTCGATTTTCCTCCGGAGTTAACTATTTTTGCTCAAGTAGAGCCATTAGACGAACATCATAGCCTAGTTTTTGATAAATCTGGACACAGAGTGCTGGCAAGTTATTGTCGGTATTCAGGGGATTGCGGCTTCCATTTCGACATATTTTATTTAAAAAGCGTAGCAATTTGGTTTTTACTTAAGGTCTAGGTAACGTATTGCTGTATCCCAATAAACCTTATAGGTTGTACTGTATACAACGAAAGTATAATACTTTACAGCCTTCTAGAAGCTGCACCTTGTGACTTCTTTCGACTGATCAATCCATCTGACGGGAACTAGCATCTGCTTTTTATATCATTCATAATTCAAATGAGAGTCAATCGTCCAAAGTTGTCATCTCCTTCCATCTGAGAATTAATTTTTACTGAATTTACAGTTTTTTTTCTGAGACACGTTAGTTGTGTTTTTCAGGTAGCGAATTTGAAAGTTGTCTCGGTATTATCATAACTAAGCCACATTAGACTTATCGACGTATGCTATTTTCTTACCGTACCATAGTTCGTCTCCCTTACCGTACCGTTTTCTTACCGAATATGTTTTACATATGCAGATGCAGGGAAGTTCCTAATATGATGACCGCAGCCACCGCATTCACATCCTTTCTCTCAACTTTTTATGGTAATTTTAATTTGTCAATAATAAATGCGTTCGAATTCTGAGTAAGAACGCCCATGAGGAGTCTGCTTTCTAAATGTTGCAATATAAATTGCTTGTTAATTATTGTTAAGTGGAGATCTTCAAAAGCTTCTCACTCCTCGCTTAATTTATCAAGTTATGTAGAAACAATACACCAGAGGCAGCGTTGCCTGTGCCGATGACTCGTGTTATCTATGATTGACATTATATTACATAATATATCCCGGTTTTAATAAACATCGCATGCCATTCGTTCTGGATACATTAAGTGGTGACAATTAGCTGTTTGTTTAAATAAATAGCAAATCAGATTATAATCCAATAGAAAACAGTGTCAAATTATTCATATTCCTATTATTATACCTTAAATATGAACAAAACATTTATTTGTAGAGGAGATAAGTTATGTTACTATATAAAGTTCTTCATTACTTTTCACATTATATTTTCATACGCTTTTATGAGAGCTTTCTATGTTATAGTATGATATTGACTCTCAGTTATCCATTGCTCTACTCCGTACAACTACCAAACCTATACTCGTTTATATATTTAATATTTGTTCAAAAATCTGCTGCAATTAAATTGAAACCAGTAAATGTCAACCTTGCATTATCAGTAAAAATATTTATCAAAATAAAAGCGTGTTTCTACAGTTAGATCCGTTTCAATTAGTCCATTTCATAGAAACGATCTATCACACTGGTATTATTTTCCGCAATTATTTTAAAGTAAATAAGAAAACATAAGTAATTTGGTGTTAGCCAAAAGCAGCGGCCTTAAGAAATTACTTCAAGGTTTTCTTCAACTTTGTTATACTCTTTACATGGCAATTGTGATCATTGGACTTGATGTGGCGAGCGAATCGACCGATACACCTCGATTGAATGTATAATACACCTCGATTGTTTAGTCAGGAGTATTTCTACTGCATTGATGGAGTAAACTGTTGGTTGTGTTCTTTACTAGATTTGTCCATCGTGTTGGTGATCGACCTTATGATCGAAATCCTTCCATTTCCAGTCTCTCTATGGGATATTCCTGTCTTATATGATCCAAGTATCTGAGGATAAATAGTGTATTATTGAAGGCAAATGCAGTTTAAATCGTTGTTTTTCCAGAATTGATGAAATCTTCCTACGTTGTGTCAATGTCATATGCAGCACATGTCACTATCGCTATATATCCAATGAGTCAATCTTCTTGCGTTCCCATTTTTTTTTCAATGATTATCGTGGAATCAGTAATGCAATGGTCTTCCATTGCATTATACATCGTGGTATCTTCATTCATTAAAAACTGACGTATTTTTGTGGTGTTTTGGTTTAAATTTGGTTCAACATGATTCTTCTTTCACCTCATCCCTGCACTAATGGGTACTTCTATCCTCCACCAGCGTAGTAGCTCTGCTCCTTCGAGCTGTGGCTGCCAGATCAGTTTCCAGCTTAGGACAGCATGCAGACCTGGTCTGGATTTTTCTTAACTAGTCCCATTAGATTTATTACACATACATTACGAAAGTACGATCATATATTGTAACTTCATACCAGAAGGCATTGAACTGCTTGAATGTTAGAAATAGACGCCAAATTCACATACTGTCTCTATGTTATAATATCCTTAACTGTCCCGCCACCCCCTCTTATCTCGCCGAAAATTTTCAGCGTCTTTCCAATCATGGATTAGCGCTACGCTTAAACAGATATTGTCTATTTGCCTTTCCAGTTCACCGCTCCTTTTTTTACGTCATCCTTTACTGTCCATGTAGTGAGACTATGTAATCAGTTACAAACCAATATAAGACTCACTCCGTCCTTGGCATGCTTTAAGAAGCGACTGAAAAAACTCCTAGTTTCTAGTCAGTAAAATAACGTGTTTCATTCCTGATTTTTCTTTTCCTTTCCTCTCCACCATCCCTTCCTTTCCTTTTGATTGATGATATCTCACTTTATATGAAAAATAATGTTCGGGTGATTGTCCGTCTTTGTAGGGTTCGTGGGCATGTGCTCACGTATGTGTTTATGGATTTCGTGGGGATGGATAGTCATTTGAATGATTTATGCGACCATGTAACTTGCTTAATTTACTTTTGTCTGGTTGGTTGGAAGAGATTGCCGCCTGGTAATAAGCCCGTCAGATTGTATTTGCAATAAAAGTATTAAATAATACATATCATCACGCCGTATCCCTTGCGACGTAGGCAGAGAGAATAAATCTCCATTTTTATCTATCTAAATATACAACTTTCGCTTCCTCCATACTCATACAGTTCGTTATGCCCAATTTACTATTATTCATACTTCTCCCTTTACCTTCTTTTAAAATCTGGCCCATTTGAACTGTCCGTACCTTTCTTGAATTACCTCTTCTACGCCCTCCTTGCATTTCGGATTTGTATACTCGTTTAGTCATTCTATTGTTATTTATTCTCTCTACATGTCATTACTATCTTAAAGCTGCTTTCTTCATCTTACTTAAAATATCTAATTTATCCATTTCTGATGTCTTCATATATTGATACCACAAAATATTCTATGTGCAGGCATCTCCAAAGCATTATTCTTAATTTTTTATAATATTTCTCATTCTATTACGATTTGATTCAGTGTTATTGTTGTTAATGGCTTGATTAATTGAAGTATTCTTATTAAATATTGGTATCCTAGATTCATAAAATTTCAGACATACACCTAATTCAATCTAATACTATTGAATTACGCTTATCAGGTGTTTATATAAATAAAAAAAGAAGACAATGTCATAAAAACGAAACAGCGTGATAGAAGTCATATTTGTGTTCATTTAGTGATAATAAGTTTTCACTATATTTTTTATCATAGTTCATTTAATAACGGAAAGAGTTCCCTATTCACATTGATTTCCATTAATGAAGAACAAAATTTGACGTCACTTATGTTCAATGTTAACAATCTTAAGCCATGTATTGATAAAGTACGCTCACGCCGATGAGCAACTCATGCGCGTGAGCGTGCTTTATCAGTACATGACTTGAGATCAATACACTCGTACCCAAAAATAAAATAGCTTGCGCATCAAATAGTTATGAATAAAAAAACGTTTGTTATGACACTAATTTTAACTTATTGAAAATCTTAAATCCTTTAGAGTATTTGTGCAGTATTGGATGTATATTTTTTGTATGGACTTACATCCATTTATGTCTTGTTAAAGATTTTTTTTATTTAACAACACTCGATACTATGGTTTCGTGATGATGATTAACAAATAATTAGTTTAAAATTATTAACATAACTCTTCACGAATCATAACCGTTTGAAGATCGCAGAAATGGAGGAAACCACTGTAGTCTGCACCACAAAGACCCGACACTGTTGTGGCATCACCGCGCTCCGTTGCGCTGGTATCCATTATTAATTCACCCTGACAGACTTCCGGAACCGAACATCCGCCATATTGACACGGAATAGCATTGTGGAATTGTGGACCACCGTATTATTCCTCACTCACCACGGACAGGATTATCGGGGGTGTAGTTATTTGTTGAACGGTAGAAAAAGCCAAACAAATAGTACTGGAGTATTAAAGGTATGTGAAAGTAATAAAATATTAGCAAACTATACTAAATTGATAAACTATGTCTTAAAAATGAAGACATTTTCTTGGCTTTCCTTAAAAGTCTAAATTTCATTAGATGTTTTATATATTTTTCTTTTAAAAAAAATTTACTCGCCTGACTAGGCGGACCTGTATTTAGTGTTTTTACAATACACGTATTGTAATATAAATCAATCGATATTGTGAATTGACAAATACAATAATCGCTAACACAAATAAATTAGTATTGTTTAGTGACCAATACAATGCACGTTAACACAAATTAATCGATATTGTGAGGTGACCTATTCAATACAGGTTAACACAAATTAATTTGAATTGTAAATTGACCAATAGAATATACGTTAACACGATTCAATCAATATTGTGAAGACATCAATACAATACACGTTAACACGAACGAATCGATAATGTGAAGTGACCAATACAATACACGTTAACATAAATTAATTGATTTTGTGACGAGAACAATACAACAAGGACAAGATTTTTCATATATCCAGTTTATCGCTACTATTTTGACACAAATTCATTTTCTTCGTTCATCTCCAGTACGTTTTCTTCTCCTTTAAAGTTACTCTCCTCTTCGGAGGTAAGCGATTATCACAGTCATCTTACATTTGAATAAAGATATGGTAGTAAAATACGTGTATTTAAAACTACCATTTAACGGGAAAGTTACGTTAGTAAATTGATATTTTTAAACGTATTTTACTTTGTGATATAAAATATGACAATATCCGAAGTAGTCCTATTTAGAAGATTTAGTCATCAACGTCGTTATCATCGCCATTCTAATGTCAATTCCGTTAGAAAGTGAAGCTGTGCTGAGGAATTTGTTTTTTTAAGTGAATGAGTCGTTGCACACCAGCAAGCTCACCGACCACACTCTTGTACTGAATCCGATGGTACACTGAAGAGAGACAGGATTGGATTGGAGCACAGCGGTATGTTTTTTTTTAAATAGTCAAGAATAGATCGAAGTCCAAGGTATCCGCATATCTCCTCTATTTGAGGGGAGAACAGTTCCTGTCGGCGCAGTCTAATGTAATTGTGTGGAACATTTAACTCAATTTTTTCTAGTAAGTAGATAAGTCTTCGAACAAGTTTGACATTGTATACTAGGAGATTCATATTTCCTCGTAATAATGTACACGTATGAGTAGTTTTTTTATAATTCTTTGAGTTTTTACGAATATTTTAACACTTTCCGTCAATCAAGAGGGAGAAAGTTGAATATTTTAGATAAATGCTTTTCAAAAATTGAAGCTGCTCTATGAATTAAAGATGCTCTATGAATTAAATATAATCCAAGAGAATATATAATATTTTTCGCCAGAATAAGTTGTCGTATGTTGTACTTAATGTAACAAACCGATTATTGGGAAAGATTGAAGGCAGGAAATATATAGGAATGACATAGTTGTCATGAAAAAGGAATTAGGTATGGAGCCAAGCTGATTTGCTGTATAATTACCGAAATAAATTTTAGGATGTAATCAAGTGCAAGTCATAAACGCCTCAACAGGATATGATATCAGACGAAAAAGTTTTTCCAGACTCACGGGATTTTTATCGAATCATTTCATATATCGAAAAAAGTTCACTACAATTCGAGTATAATTATCAATTATCTTGTGGATGGAAGATGTCTACTCGTGTATTGGTTTATAATTTGCAAAAGTATTTAAGGCAGAGATTTTTACCTGGCACTATTTTTGAATTGCTTAATAGTATAATAATTTATAAAATATACCATATAATTCAGATGTAAAATGGTCTAAGAATAAAAGGGAATCCGCCAGGAATTGAACCTATGGCGCCGATTTGCTTAACGTGAATGTCAACAGTGAGACCACGCCCGCGACTTTTTTAAAAATCTTGAAAACCATATACACTATTTTCATTGAAATTGATCTGGTAGTGTACCCAGTTGTAACAATTGCAGTGACCATCATCACGCTAACAGTCATATATTAGTATCTTACCATTTTCGTTAAGTTTAATGACATTGTCCTACTAATAATAACTATTAATTAATTTGATATTAACTATTAATGATATTCTTAGCCATAACATGCCTGTCTTATTGTTGCCTTGATTGTTTTGACACTAATTATTCTCAAGAATAATTATTATTTATTGATCCATAAACAAACGCTTTGAATCTATCATTCCGTATTTGAAACAATTGATTGTGCTTCATACAGTGTATAATTAATAGGTAATATTTGGTTACAGAAACAATATGATCGGAATCGATAGTGACAGTTCGAGAAATGGTAGAACAACATTTTCAGGGACATATTGGCACTGCAGGGGAGTAATTGGCGACAAGCTGACCAGGATCAAGATTAGCAGAGGTGATATATGGAGGCGGCCAGGATCCAAACTATATTGAAGTGCCTCAGATGATGAAACATGAAATAAAAATATCGCATTATTTTATATACTTAAGATCTAATACATGTATACCCACAAAAAAATTTACTGAAATGAAATATTATTATACTTATAAAAAAATACCAATAAAGGAAGGTAGGAAGGTTATATGTATTATATATTTCCTATCACGAAAAATGGATTTTTTGCCAGTAAACCATCTCACGAATATATGATATAAAAAGGTCCAGAATAAATTGCTTCCATGAAAATATGAAAATGTAGGGATATTTTATTAAAGTTTCAAAATTTTCAACTAACGTGCTCTTGAATAATACTCGTACATTATACTATACATATCCTCTATATTTGAAGACAATATTCAATATAACATATGATTCTGTAGAAAACACTATTTATTCAATGAAACTGTTGAAATTTACGTTATCTATTGTATATAAATAAATATGTAAATGTTCATTAATAGAAAATCTCTAATCTCCGAAAGTTCTTTACCGATTGCACGTCAATTCACGATATGATTTGAATTCAAATGAAAGATCGATTGCACTGAAAAAGAGGAAAGAAAGTTATAACAAAAACATATAAAATTGCCAAACATTTAAAAAGGAACTGAATAATATTGTTAAGTTCGTAGACATCTTTGTTCTTGGCAGCAAAAATACCCCGTTCACTCGGCCAATCGTGATTCTTATATTTGATTTGAATATTGGGAAATACTTTTTACACCAATTTTTCTTTTGACATCACTAAATTGCTGAAGTTATGAGACAATGAAATTCGTCCTGAGGTCATATCAACCGGCACCTTTCCGTTCCCAATTTCCAGCAATTGATGTGAGAATATCTCAGCTGATCGATCGTTTTGCAGCTGGACACGCATATTTGTAGTTAATTTCAAGGTCTTTACGTGTCGCCACAAAGTAGAGTATTTCAGGCAACATATAAAATTGCGAAACAAAAGTAACTAATTAAATGTTAAGGGAAGACAGAGAGATAATTGTAACTAATTAAATGTTAAGGGAAGACAAATAGATAATTTGAACTAATTAAAAAAATCTCCATTTCTACATACGATTTGATAGGTTTTGAAATATAAACATAGAGATAAAATTAAATTCTATATAAAAAAGATACTTTTGAAATTCCTACTGACCTCTTTCAGCCGCTATCAGCCTGTCGCGTACATTCTATTGAGAACGAAGCAGTTCTGAAGCTGCAGGACGCGATCGCTGCGCTTGCCACCATGCATCCTCAAGTCTGGCTACACGTCGTTCTGCTGCTTCCTCGACATTTTGATGAACTAAAGCAGATCGATTGCACTGAAAAAGAAGAAATAAAGTTATAGCGAAAACATATAAAATTGTGAAACATTATAAAAAGAAATGAATAATATTGTTAAGTTCGTAGACGTCTTTGTTTTTGGCGGCAACAACAGCTCGTTCACTATGCCAATCGTGATTCCTATAATTAATTTGAATATAGGGAAATACTTTTTCATCCAATTCTCTTGACGTCACAATCAGTGATACAGCAGTGTTTTCGCAAACGCGTCATTTTGACATAACGTGAAGAAAGCAGTTAACGTTGTAGCCGGTGGATTCAGGGCTATTTGTTGCACATTTGCAGCTGTGAAATAAACGCGTTGTCCATTTTCTAGATGTACTGCTAAGTGAACAACAGCTGGACTTCGTTCATGTATGGTAAATGAAAGAATTCGCCATACAGCTTCATTGCTGCTTATGTATCTTCCAGCCTGATACTGTGCGATTTCATCGATATGTATGACCGCATTCCTATCACTTCTTTCTGGTTGCACGCCAAAAACTGCCATGTCGCTGCCTTTATTCACGTACTTACAAATGTATTTGATCTATTTAACGGAGTTACAGTATTCCACGTTTATGTGCGCTTTGTATGTTTTTGATAGCAAAGGCGAATATGTAACAACCTAACGGTTGTCTACTTCGATGTCACCGTTTCGCATTTGTATGGTTGTTAATTTACCGCCATCTTCTGTTGATCTTCTTCTGTATAAAGGATATCTAACGTTTCCTGTAACTGTGTTGGATACTAATGCTGGAGGATATCGCTTAGATCATTTTCCGTCTATCATGCATGGTGAATTTGGATTCAGTGTACCGCAAGGTCCATGTATCATATTTTTCGTCACAACTTCATGCAAATCCTTATCGACGTCGGCATTTGGTATTTCAGCGCACATTACATTGTCGATTTCATTTGAAGTGATTTTGTTATAGAGCCAGATTAGTACTACATATGTGCATGTGGCCATCCTCTCTTTTGCCATTCCACTGAGTATATCCAGCAGCGCACATACCCAATCACTTCATGTTTTACCATGAGCTGTTGTATATCGTCCCAAGCTGGATTGCATGTGAATGTAGTGAATAGATCTGGACACCCGTAGTGACGAACATACGCAATTGCATCTTGAGCGTACTCATGCATATGACGTGGACTGCCTGTATATGAAGATGGCCAAATCGTTAGTCTTTAAACGTTAGTTGTATTACCGTCATTTACAACTGCATCTCGCAAATGAACGTATCCTTCAGAGCGAAGCTTGGTCTGATTCAAACGGATAAATATCAAACTAATTAAAAAAATCTCGATTTCTACATACGATTTGATAGATTTTGAAATATAAACATAGAGATAAAATTAAATTCTATATGAAAAAGATACTTTTGATATTCCTACTGACCTATTTCAGTCACTATCAGCCTGTCGCGTACATTCTGTTAAGAACGAAGCAGTTCTGAAGCTGCAGGACGCGATCGCCGTGATCACAACCGTGCATCCTCATTCTGGCTACACGTCGTTCTGCTGCTTCCTTGACAATTTGATGAACTAAAGCAGATCGATTGCACTGAAAAAGAAGAAAGAAAGTTTTAGCAAAAACATATGAAATTGTGAAACTTTAAAAATGAGTGAAATTGCGAAACATTAAGTTATGAGACAATGAAATTCATCCTGAGGTCATATCAACCTGCACCTTTCCGTTCCCGATTTCCAGCAATTGATATGAGAATATCTCAGCTGATCGATCGTTTTGCAGCTGGACACGCATTTGTCAAATATTTGTCCAATAGGAGTATTGTTAAGGAAATACAGAGATAATTGGAACTAATTAAATGTTTAGCAAAGAGAGAGATTATTGGAATTAATTAAATGTTAAGGAAAGACATTGCAAACTACGCACGAATTTAATTTGGATGTGACATGTTTGGACGCGTCATTAATGAACAATAAATATCGATTCTAATAAAAAGCAAGTTATTTAGGTAAATCATACAAAAAACAATAATGACAAATTAATACATCTTGTTACAAATTAGCAAAAAATTGTCAGTTCGTTTAGAATAAATATGACGTTTGTCAAAAATGTACATACCAGCGTCACGTTGTCTCTGTGAAGCAAATGATTGTGTCACTCCAAGAGATCAATTCACAATATGATTCGAATTCAAACGAAAATCAATCAACACAATTAAATTTTACCGCTAATTGAACAGAAAAATAAAAAAATCAGTTAAAAAAACTAAGTGAAAAAGATATTCTTAGAGGTAGATGTCAACAACGCATATTATGAAATGAAAATGGCGGATAAATTAGCGCAGATGGCGCTATACAAAAAAAATTATAAAATAAAATAACATTTTTAATGATATATTATTAATAATATAATTAAAATAATAAGTTATAAATAATTAAATAATTATTTAAAAATAATTTATTTAATAATTAATAATAATATAAAAATATTAATATATTAAAAATTAAAAAATATTAATTTAATTTTATTAAGTGTATTATATTATTATTTGTTATTGTTTATTATTAAAAATAAAAAAAAACAATATTTTTTTATTGAGTTAAGAGAGATTTTCTTGAATTAAATTCCACAGAACCATTTCCTAATCCTAAAAAAAATCGTTAACAAATGGAAAAAAAGCAATGCATAAAATCAACTTTTCCTAGGAGCTAAGAAGTTTCACTTCTACCACGCGAGAGTCTAACGCATCTGTTGTTTATACATATATAAGTTATATTTATTTTAGCGATCCTCCTGATATTTCATTATAACCCACAGTTCGTGAAACGATACTCGAAATGCGAGTATTTCAAAACAGATAAAATGTTAGTTGGATATTTTTTTTTTACAAATTTAATTTTAGTTCTGCCAAATATATTTCCTGCGCTTGCGTTATAAAGTCTAGATTCAGCCATATTAAGATTTTTTCAAGCTGTTATGACACAATGGAACATATCTTTATTAATTTAAACGTCATCTCGATTCTAACCTATTTTTCGTCTGTAATAAATATATCGTAGAACTATTGTTTAACAGGAAATATTTACTATTAAACATTAAATTATTTAATATTTTATTTATATAGATAAAATTATTTAATATTTAATATTAATTCTGAAACGTCGAAAATGCAATGTGACATAACTGTCAGTTTAGTTCGTCCGTGTCGCTCCAGGAGGCGCAAACGTTATTTTTTTCTGATTTCTAAACTTTTTTATATACACCGATATATAAATAAAAATATATGAACATTTCTGTATACGAATGTCAACTTTTGTCAAAATTTCAAAGCGATCCGTAGAGAACTTTCGTAGATTAGTAGAAACGACTATACGAACATTTACATTTTTATTTATCTATTGTATATAAATAAATATGTAAATGTTCGTTAACAGAAAATCTTTAATCTCCGAAAGTTCTTTACCGATTGCTTTGAAATTTTGACAAAAGGTTGCATTTGTATACAAGCATGTTTATATAATTTTTTTATATACAGTTGCATATAAAAAAGTATATAAAACAGACGAAATAATGGGAGCGCCCCCTGCAGCGACACACGCAAACTAAACCATTCTCATTGTCAGGTTATGTGACATTGCATTTTCGACGTTTCGGATTCTTTCATTTCGTTTTTTAACAGTTTTTTCCTTATTTTCAATGCAATTAGCGGTGGATTTGTGATGTGTCGATTGATTTTCATTTAAATTCAAATTTTATCGTGAAATGCATTGGAATTGATCACACAATACTAAACATTGCTCATTTACAGGTTATGTCGTGTAAGCGAATAGTGTAAGCGAATGGCTCTAATACGCTCAAATACAGTTGCGAGCACGGCGATCGCGTACTGGAGCTTCAGAACTGCTTCGTTCTCAACAGAATGAACGCGACAGGCTGAGAGTGGCTGGAAGACGTCAGTAGGAATATCAAAAGTATGAACTACGAACTTAACAATATTACGAACTTAACAATATTATTCAGTTCCTTTCTTAATGTTTCGCAATTTTATATGTTTTCGTTATAACTTTCTTTCTTCTTTTTCAGTGTAATCGATCTGCTTTAGTTCATCAAAATGCTGGGGAAGCAGCAGAGTTACGTGCAGCCAGACTTGAGGATGCACGGTTGCGAGCACGGCGATCGCGTTCTGCAGTTCTCAACAGAATGAACGCGGCAGGCTGAAAGTGGCTGAAAGACGTCAAAAGTATTGTATACCCACAAGTATTGTGAAATAAAACATATTAGAAACGTGTGCTTTCTCTTTTCTTTATTTTCCATTTAACCAGACTGAGGCACAGCATCGCGTGGCCGGGTACAGCTAGTTTTAAATAAAATACCAACAAGTTTGAAAAACACTGCAATGAACATATGTTTTTGGATATAAACAAAATTTCCCATTGATTAAGACATCTCATAAAACTCAACGACATTGTCGTGAACGAATTGATTTCAAGCTTTGTATTCAAGTTCCTTAATGGGAGGTACCCATTGTGTTTTTTGAATCTGCCTATGAGAGATGTTGCTTCAGAAAATGACATTATGAATCGATATAATAAGGCGAGGTTTTATGCCATGCTTTTTGACATTGTTGATCCCGTGACGTGGAATGACCTGACTATAAGTGTAAGATATATGTGTGACTTATACAGTTTTTATAACTTTATACAAACGATGTACATATGTACTACACTCAGCCTTAAGTCGATGCACATTGGAATATATGAAAAGGTTCCTTTGTAATTTGTCTCTCTTCATAATTTTTTTTTGCTGTTTTTTCACGTGCGTGAAAGTAACCAATCTAATGGCCGCAACCGTCACATTCCTATCCTTACACTCAATTTATTTTATAAATATTTAATCATTAAACAAGAGTGTGTTCGGATCCCGAGTTAGATAACCCTTGAGAAGAGTCTGCAAAGGCGTTATATAAATTTTCTTTTTATTATTTTTCATTTATAATAAAAAAGTTTGCTTTGTAACTTCAAAGAATTTTAATTAGCCATTGTATATACGAGTAAAATGACATCTCATTAAAAAACACATCCCATCTACGAGTATAAAACTTTGTAATTCTGAAACATGACGCTCTTTGGAGGAATTGGGTACAAAATGCAACTCGTACTGAAATACCCATAGAGTTGATATACTGCGGTTAGCACCAAGAGCCAGTTAATGGACTTGGCGAAAGCATCGCTCGATTTAATAGGGTTAACTCTCTGGTATCTGACAGTAAAACGACGCTCGAGGGAATATTTTGGATATTTATTACTTTAAGAAGCACATTTTTTTTCTCTGATTTGAAGTATTTGTTGCATTAAAATTACTTCATCTTTGCATCGTCTCCCTAGTCTTCTTACTTCAAAATTAAGTAACATGACTTCCACGATAGTAGGAAGTAATTTTTTTCTGATAATTTTTACCTTCAATTTCATAAAGTGACACTTTTTACTATTTCTATAGCCTAGTTAAAAGGGCGTTTGTTTTACACAAAAAGTTTTAGCGTTCGATTCCCAAACGTATCTAATAGTATAAAGGTACAATGAAGGAAGGCCACAGTCCGGCTAAAAAAGTGTCATGTATGCTTTCCATGTGTGTAAGTGTTGCTATATCACTACGTAAGGTAGTGTTTTCAACACGTATGATGACGAACAGTGAATTGCTAGCCTACCAAGTGATTCTTAGCGAGAGCTAAATATCAGTTTTTGACAATTTTATGATTTCAAGACCTAAACGTGGCATGTCTGATCATCATCATTCTGTAGTTTAGCTCCTGACCGAGTATTGTGACTCCCATGATAGCCGTCCATCTCTGCATTCTACGGATCGGAAGGCAGTTGTTAAGGATAATTCAGTTGCGTCTCTCACTTGGACATTCCAATGTACGGGATTCTTCCTCTTGCGTGTCGTACTTCCACGCTTCCAGTTTTCCAAATTGTCTCCTGACCCACGAGCAATGTCCCCAAAAAATCGGAGGACTCGCCGAAGGTATATGGCCGACACTCTGTTGCCAATTCTCGTTCTTCGAGAATGGGGGCGTTAGTTCGCCTTGCTGTTCATGGAATTCGTAATATCCTTCTCCAGCACTAAATTAAAATGCATATATTCTACGTTTTTTGCTTGCTCTCCGAGTTCAAGTCTCCGCGCCAGACATGAATATTGCAAAGACGAGACTGAATTAGGTGCATTTTCGTCGTAATGGTAAGGGTTCTGTTTTTTTCATATCTTTTCCAGTTTTGACGACGCATTTTTTGACATTCCAGTTCTTTTTTTCATCTCAGCCTCGCATCCTCTATTGTTAGTAATTTTAGATTAAGTAAAGTGAGTCACTATTTCTAGACCCTGATTCACATTCATTGATGGAAGTTTGTTACTGCGGTCTTTTATCATAAGCTTTGTTTTAGACATATTGATTTCCAGGGTCAGGAGCTTACTCTCGTGTTTCCCCTTTTTGAGAAGCGTGGTAATTTCTTCTGATGTGGCAATTAACGGCGTGTCATCTGTATACGAGTATCTCAGATTTGAGAGCTTTGTTCCACCAATAGTAATCCTGTTGTCTCAGTCTCAAGTACTCTCCGCTTAATATTATATATTTTCTATATATCCTTGCCACACACCCTTTTGCGCGCTAAACTATTTCGATTTGATGTTGTTGACATTGACTGTCGCATATGGATACAGTAACCTAATAAGATTCACAAAATGCGCTGGTATTACCATGTCTAGACGAACGTGCTACGTCAGGATTAGAGGTAGTCTTACGACAAAAAATGTAATATTTCATTATTTTATTCCATTAAAACCAACAAGATATTTATCGCAGTTATCTTAGTTAAAGCAATTACGGTTCTAGAACATAAACTTTTAAATTTTTTGTTATAAAAACATAACATAGAAACAAAATGCAGCAAAGTAAATATACACTTATATTGGACGAAAACTAAAGAAAAAGTAAGCAAATTATCACAGAATTATTAAAAGCGTAGCACGTTTATCCTCCACAAATGCTTTGTAATGACATGAAAAATATTTCTATAAAATATTTATTAGCTTTTGGAAGAAGATAAACAAATTGAACTACCAAAAGAATGTGTTTATGGGACAGCCTGCTTAGAATCAAAGATCTCCTAAAAAATAGAGGTAAGGAAATAAGCCCCTAACAGATGTTGCTAGAAGAAGAGACGTATTCAAATTAGTATTAGGGCTCAACATTACAAAATATGAGTGAAACCAAAAATAACTTACAAAATGGAGTCTAAAGTGAATATAAATGAGACACTGCTGGCAAATTTTCTAAGTTCTATAGAATACTCATATTTGAGAAATATGTAATCAGAAAGATATTGTAAAAGATACGCGTGTCAGGAGAAAAAAAAAGTCAGTACAAAAGTTTTGCATATGGGAATGTTTTGAAAATACGTGAGCAGATTTACCCTGATTTCCATATATATTGAATCATTAGTATGAAGTCAAAATCCCAATACATATATCTATAGTACTGATAAATATACCATAGATGTATAACTGTCTAATTAAATAAAGTGCAATGTAACCGGATTATTGTCATGTGACAATCTCTTTCAATAGTTTAGAAAAAATGTTAAAATGTTTATATTCTTACTCGTACATCAAGAACTCCTATTGAAAACATGTTTTGATTTCCATCGAGAATCAATCTGTGAACCCCCTGAATGGAAAAAAGGCATTCCGCTTATATACCATTTAGGCAGTGCTACTACATATACCTTAGCTATTGAAAACAAATATTTTAAAACATTAACTGTCTTATAAAATATGCAACATTCTTCTGTTCCTTCCTCACAAACCATATACTCTTTACCCAGAATATCATAACTCAAATAAAAAAAACCGTTATCTTTCTTATTACTCTGGTAGTTAAAAAAGTACAGTTTACAGGAATAGCCCAGTTAAAATTCCAATCAAACCATAGTTCCACAAAAATCGAATTGTATGTGTAATGTGCAGAATCATATATTCCACTGTCTATCTTGTACGCGCCACATAATATAATATGATCTTTACACAAGTATAAATGTCTTCCACCTGTTTCATATGCTCAACCTTTTCGAACTTTATTCTTGAAAAAATACAGTCACATGTCTAAATTCACTGTCAAAAACTTCTTAAATATATCGTATTTTAGTGATTTTCCAAATATTTTGTAACGTCTTTTTTTTTTCAATTATCATTTGCATAAATTATTATTTTTTGAGAAGAATACTTGTATCTAATTAATAAATCATAACTTACCAAAGTACTCGTAGTTCGAGTGATTTTCTAATACTATTGTACTACTATTCATTTCGTTGAGATCATTGCTCTGAATACTATTATATTATAATTTTATTATTACTTTCTCCACTTTAAATCACGCGTCACTTCGAGTGTGGCCTCTCCTTAAAACTAAGCCTTTGATGGGGAATATTGAGCTCTATATCCACGCTTTGTGGTTACTTTTTCTTAATGTATTATACTTTTTGCACTGAAAATATTATTCCAAAAATAAAGAACAGTGTTATTGTACTCTAAGGCTCTTTTGTTGATGTTTTCTCAGTGCTTCTTAAGGTCGTAACAAAAAACATACTGGGAAGGGGGTTTAAGATGCTATTCGTTTGATGATTGTGCCATAAAAGTATATGTAAATTTACGTGATGAAATGTATTATATAATCTGATGAACACTCAAAGGTTGTGTTTTAAAAAAAGAGTATATTTAACGCGTTAATGCAAATATATTCTGCTCAAGTTTTAGGTTTTTTTACTTTATAGTTGACAAAAGTGGCCAAATTCCTTGAATGCTTCACTTGCAATTCAGAGGTTTTAGATTCAATTCCTGATGGAACCCAAAAAAGACATGTTCGTTGGGTTATACTGTTTACTAGGGAAATTTAATACAATACAGTATATTTATTACATATGCTATCATCCGCCCATCACTGTTTCAGTAACTGTTGGTTGCTCGGAAGAAATGTCACTTTGTTATACAATAATTGACTGTAAATAAATAATACATTAACTACTGAGATAATATTCAGACTAAGGACGAAACTAATACTCGATCAATTTATCCTAATTACTAAATTCACCGCTTCATCAATTTCTAGTTATCTTCTGGTCGACACTGTTATGCCCATTGTCCCAGATTAGTTATGTAATAATGGACTGTTCATGGAATCCTGCTAGTAGGGTACAATGGATAAGATACTTTGACAGAACTAATGATCTAGTTGGAGAATGGATATCATAGTCGGAAGGTGTTCTAGCACGACAAACCCTTTGTGAAGGGGACCATGAAGGAGAGCCCTACACGGGAGATTAAATTTATGGAGGCGATCAGAATCCGACATCAAAGACTTATCGATCTGATTGCTTCGAGGTTCAAGAATTAATATTGACTTAGAAAATAAGACAACGTTTTTATATTTTGATGTTAACTAACTTCGACGAAAGACATCGAAATATGATAGAACCATACGTAAAGAGCGTGTCCTTTGAAACTCTGTGTTGAGAGATTGGAACGAAATAAACTACAAGAATCTGTTTTATAGAAGTCTGTTAATAATATTGGAACAAATGAATTTTTGGAGCTTTGTGTTAAGAATATTTTATCAGGTAAGTGCTTTCTGGAACTGTTTGTTAAAAAAATAGAACAGATGGAACTTTTTGCTTAAGTAGTTTCAGGAACTATTTGTAAAGAACATTGAAACACCTTTGTTTCCTACAGTATAACCTGGTGGGTTTATTGTCCTATGACAACCATTTTTAACTGACCAGAAATATGATAACGAGGTCTGAAGTGATTAAAATATTAAAACCCTATTTGAAAAAAAATACAACGCAAATTGAACTCGTGACTTTGGAGTGTCATGGAGGTTGTTATGTTACATATTAAGGTAATTTATGTGACCTCGTCTTATAGTGTGAACCACCTTAGTAACATGTTTAAATATTTTCATAACTTTCCTCTATTATTTCAAAAGAATTTTCGGAGTCTTAGTTTTATCTGTTTTTTTAGAAGATAGTTGACGTTTCGATGAAATTGCAATTTTCTGTAATCCCTTAACATAGAAAGGCGATGTTATTCTTAACAATGACTTTAGAATGAAGGTTTTAATGCCATATAAGAAATGCAATGTTCTAAGATAATGAGATATGGTTAACACTCCACACATATTTTGAACTTAGTCTTGTTCAAATTGATCAAAAAATTAGACTCGAACGAGATGTAGCGGCTGTTAAAATATGAATTAAAGGACATATCACGTTGCTTCATTATTTGGGCTTAGTACTCTGAATATTTTTCTGAATATTAAATTCAGCTTTACCAAATTTTCCTTGTTTAGTTATTTGTGAGGTACTCGTATATGCAAATTATATTGAATTAATCTTAGAAATTGACGCTGTCCTCCCTTCAATCTATGTGGACACCACAGTAGGGTGACTACATAATGGAATTATACTTAATAATTACTCGAACCAGTGATAAAATTGTGCCGAAGATGAATAAAGGTGTGAAAGCGTGTTTGTCGATTAGTCATCTGGTTTTTTTTAAACGCCTATAAAAAAGATCGTTGATTTTATTATTTATAATTAAGACTTAATACAGTGGGTGTTTAAAGACATTGTAATTTGTTTAGTAAAATACCATTTATTCTTCTTAATTATATTACTTACAATTAAGGTGTTAACACTGTGGATGTTAAAATACGTTGTAGTTTGTTTAGTAAAACACCGTTTATTCCACTTAACATAATAGTTAACCCTACCGGTTTCAAGGTTTTCACCTCGAGCATAAATAAGACTGAATTATATTCGAACTGTTACCGATATACCCACGCATTTAACGGAATAAATCGGATTGGGGATTGTGATAGTATTTTTGATTTTATTACAAATCTCATTAAAACCGAAGGTGTCAAATTTGATACAAGTTTATTTTACGAGTTCCTTATGAATAAGGAAAATAATATCGTCGTTTATTTACGTAACTTAACTATACATGTTTTTATTACACAAATTAATCAATTCTGTCATTTTAAGGCCAAAAGTTTTGTATGTGAGAGTGTCATAACCTAGTTATTGTATCTTGTGAGGATTTTTACAAAACATCTTGATACTTTAGAAGAAATGCTTTTATAAACATCTCTTTACTATTTGTATAAATAACTTTTAGATTACACGATCAAGCGCTGTTTCCTGTTCATAACGATCACCTCAAAAGCGCTTCCAAAATAGATCAATAGAAAATAAAGAAAGTTGAGGTTCATCAATGTCACTAGCAAGAATGCCATCTGATAATCTAGTATGCAAGTTTCAAAAAGACATAGATCCAGATGTGAAATGGCCTAAGAATAAAACCAGTCCGGATCCGCTAGGAATCAAATTCGGGGCACCTGCTTGCATGGCATGAAGCGTCACGCCAGAGTACGGTTTCCGACAAATACATAAGGACCATATGGGTATCTATGATATCTATCTACTCGAGTATATACTCTATCACAAAATAAGGGTTTCCTTTCCCTGTGATGTAACCTAGGAAATATAGATCACCTTCCATTGATCAAGTGTGACCTGTTAAATTGAAGTATCGGTTTCAATTTTCGTCATTATAAAGAGTATATATCATCTAAATTGCTGGATTCTGGGTAAATTTTTTATTGTTGAGATAAATTTCCCCCCATTTCCTTGAATTATGTTAAAATATTATTAATTAAACTATGCCTACATACATACCATCACGCCATTTCTCTACCGGAATAGCCAGATAAGAAATTGCACAAGACTTTTCTATCTTGACTCACATCCTTCGCCTTTTCTGCATCTATACGTCTTCTCATATAGTATAACTCATAGCTGACTTTCTACGTCTAACCACACTTTCATAGGTCTCTCTTTACCACGCTTTCTACTTACGTTTGTACTATATATTTGTTTTGTGAGTCTTTCTATTTCAGAGCGCTGTTCTTCATTTTACTCAACACATCAGACTTAACTCCACATTCATCTCTAATCACAAACGATGTATGGACTTAGTAAAATATTGGGATAGGTAATACATTGATAATGGTGATTAAACGAGGCATTCCTTGGATTAATACATAAAAACCATTTCTACGTCATTGTCTATTTTTGGGTAGTTAAAAAGAGAGATAAGTGTGTGCCAGAATTTCCTATCGTGGCGCACACTTTTGGCCTTTACTACATCCGTACATCTTCTCAGACAACTTTTACTATTTTTTTATAAAACTTCTTTCTTAATACGATTTCACTAGATTAAATTATAATTTTCTTCGTCTTTCTCTACCACGTCGTCAGTTCTTATTGCAATGTTTATTTTTTTTCTTCATTCATTCATTCTACACGTCCAAACCATCTCAGAAAGCTCTTCTTAATCTAATTTAATATATCAACCTGAAAATCATTTTATTCCGCATTATGGATTTATTATTTTTTTATTTAGTTTAAAACATAATTATAAAGTTATTTTAACCAATTAACTTACATCAATAATTTTACACCCGAGAAGTTACATTTATATTTGTTTCTAATCCATAATACTCAAATCTATAATAATACATAATACATTTTAAATTTATAGTGTAATTTGCTTTCACTTTTTATCATGTTGCTTTTCGGAAGCCAAAATCTTGATTTATCGTGGAGTAGTTATGGATTATAAATCATAAAGTTATTTTGTTTCAATATTGTTGTCATATTTTTTTCTTAGCATTTCTAGAGCACGACATCATGTCGTGCATAAAAACGAGCTGCCGGAATTAACTTCTCCATAGATGACACATCAAAATGGGAAAATGACAGTAACGCTTAGAGGACTTAAAGTGTAATGTCTTGAAGGAAAAAATGACTCATGGATGTCATAATAAATGTTATAATATGTATCGCATTTAGAATTTTTTAGTGAAGCTACATAGTCAAGAAGCTGAAGGAATAAATACATTTATATCTTAGTCCACAACTTTGATGTACGGAAGTGAAACGTGGACGTGGAGAAAATAACAAAGGAACCGAATAAATACCATAGAAATGCGTGCACTGAGAAGAAAACATGAGTTAATAACGTTTGACAGAATACGAAATTAATGTAAACTTAAGGCTGACATGTTTAAGTAAAGAAGAGCACTATGATATGGTTTGGGCATCTGGAACGAATGAATGCAGAAATAATAGTATAACAAATATACAAGGTTTGATAAAAACATAACGATAATTAAAAATTTTAATTTTAATTAATATAAATAATGTCCTCATCAAATTAGTCCCCATAGGATAAAATACTCATTTGCCAACGTTTCTTTTAATCTGCCAAACATCTGTCGAACGCACTTTTTTGGGATAGCCTTTAGCTCACCTAGCGATTTTGCCTTTATCTCCTCTATGGTCGCAAAACATTGTCCTTTCAATATCTTTTTCCTTTTCGGTAACAGGAAAAAATCGCTGGGGGGCATGTATGTTGATATAATGACTTTGGCATCACGACGATGTTGGTTTTGGCCAAAAATTCAGGAATTAGTAGTGAAGTGTGAGCCAGTGCATTATAGTGGTGCAAAATCGATGTGTTGTTTGGCCACAATTCTGATTGTTTTCTTCGGATTGCCTAACGCAAACGCTGTAAACCCTAAAAAAAGTTTATCCAGTCATTTTTCAAATAAAAAAATTACAAATTTGCCAAAATGCGTTGTAAATAGTTGCTTCTCAAACATAAGATGATCTAACAATGTGACTGAAAATTGAAATTTACATCACATATAGTTATCGAAATTATGTAATTTGTTTAATCAAATACTTTTTATTCCACTTTATATAACCCTACCGGTTTCAAGGTTTTTACCGCACCATCAGGGGAGCACAAACAAGACCATCTAGTTTGTGCTCCCCTGATGATTTGGTGAAAACCTTGAAACCGACAGGCTTATACCGTTATTAAAGTGGAATAAACAGTGTTTGGCTAAACAAATTACAATATCTTTAAACCTCCACAGTATTAAATTAATAACAAATAAAATATACATTTACATGTGTATGTATCCTGAATTGTATTTTTTTAGATGTTGATAATGTGTCTTCTGTATTTTGAATTGTTATTATGATGTGTAGGGATACTTAAATGTCGTTTATTTTATCAATAAATAAATAATGCATTGTTCATATAATTAAAAATCTCGAATTACATTTTATTGTATGTATGCATTTACATGCCATTTAAGGTTCCATAATGAAAAGAAAAGAAACATTTAAGAAAAAAAAATTACTGAAGAAGAAAATAAGTATTTTGGGGAAAAAGCCGATTTGTAAATTTTAAAATGAAGTTTTTCTCAATTTTACTACTTACACAATCTTCTTTATTATATGTTTGACATCTGTATAATGACTTCTCTTAAAATAAATCAATGAAATCGTTAAAAAGGTTTGTTTTTATTTAAATAAGAAATAGTTTTTTGATATGTAAACTGTGATCATTTTAGACGACCTTCTTGAGCTGTCTGGTAAGACATCTGTCTTGCAAACCAAGGGACACGGATTCGATTCATTATGGTACTCATTTATTTTTAAAGGCGTTCGTTCCGGTCTTGTTTTCATTTAAGATTTTTACAAGATTTTGGTTAGTTGAAAGATATTGCCATATGGCAAAAAGGCCGCCAAGTTTTACTATTTAAAACGAAAGCGTACTTAGTATTCAGAAATCAAAATAAAACAAACAGTTATCGAAATTTGAAAATTCTCGGTATTTTTTTATCATCCTCGTATTTTACTAATGTGAGTGGAAGGCGTGGTATATCAAGGAAAATATAATTGAATCAAGTGAATGACATTTTGAAAGAAGGAAACGAAGAAAGTCTTTGCGTTTCAAAGACGGTAATTTCGACCTGAAAAACATGGAGCGTTCCGGACGATCAGTGGACTTCGATGAAGACCGCTTAAACCACATTATTAAAATCCCCTTCAAACATTTTTCATCACCATTTTGTTTTCATCACCATTTTCAAACCATTTTTCATCACCAGTAATGATGCGGTAAAGGAACCTTTGCTTGTGGCCATGCGTAGCTCAATGACGCGTGAGCAAACCAGCAGAAATTGTCGATCGTTGATTTTTGTTGTTGTCACTCAAAACATGTGGAACTCAAGCGCCGAACTTCTGGCCTTTTCCCATTGATTTAAGATGGCGGTATACAGTCATGTGACTATAATTCATCTGTTCAGCCCGATCTACGGTAGTTTGAAGGGGATCTTCATGAATAATATAGTTTAAGCAGTCCTCATCGAAGTCCACTGGTCGTCCGGAACGCTCTATGTCTTTCAGGTCGAAATTACCGTTTTTGAAAAGCAAAAACTATCAAGGACTGTCCTTTCATTCATAGCATCTTCACCGTACACTTCGCAAATATCGCGAGCAGCTTTGGTAGCTTTAGTCCATCGATTGAACGCGAACAGAAAGAGGTGTCGAAAATGCTCACTTTCGTCTACTTGACATTCCATTTTGAAGGCTTGTAATCAAAGCAAATAATATATTTAACGTAAAAGCAAACACAATATCTTGTAGAACAGAAAATTTTCTTTCGAATGACGTATAACATTTACCATTTTATTTTACTTTTGATGTTCATTTTTAAATTTGAAAAAAAAAAAGGATACAACTTATGTTAACACCCAATAGATGTGAAGGATGTGTGCCAAAATAAGGTCTGGCATTCTGTCCTCTCTGCAAACCTTGACACGGAAATACTGTGGTATTATGTATGTGTATATAAATTGAAAATACCTCGAAGCGATTCCCAGCAAACTTACCATTGCATCACTGGTGTCAATATGAAAAAAATAGAGAGATATGAAAAAATATCTAATATAACATATGTAAGACTTTGTGTCTCCACAAAATTGTACGTAAGATTGCCAATATTTTTTTTTATTGTCACGAAATATTTCTTGTATTACGATAAATCTCGAAGAAATTCTAAATCTTCGATACAACAGCTACAAAATTGTTGTAAGATCGATCTGTTTAGTCTCGTAAAATCTTGATTTTCTCATTTTGATTCCTTTAGTCTTCTCGTCTACTTCTTTAATACTCGTATAATAGAAAAAAATAGTATCGAAATTTTAGTCTTTCTCAAATAATTCTTAATCCGATCACTTTTTTCATGACGTCAAAGCCTTGGAACAGATATTAGATTTACTAGAATTAAAAGGGAGGGGGGGATTCATAGAAAATTACGTCATAATGTTAATAACTGAAAATTTGCTTTTCGGTTTTCAAGGAAATTAATTAATTTGACGAGGTATCAATTAATGGTGGAAAATGAAAAAAAATGTAAGGAATGTATTATTATATTTTAAAGGCGGCCTCCATGACGTAGTTGATAAGACGCTCAAAGTCTACCCGGGGATATCGTGTTAGATAAAATATAAGAAGTCCCAGTCTGATAAAATAATTTATTTGGTAACAATACTTAAAAGCATTAGATGTGTGCAATGAAGTTCCTTTTTATGTGTGAGGTAGTTTTGTCGACACGATGCGATGACTTACTACGAGTTACGTGCCTACTCAAATAGTTCTTAGCACGAAAAAATCATAAATGGAGAAGAAGACAAGGCTGTCTCCCGGTCACACTGTTCAACACATTCGAATTACCATTTAAGATCACTTAAAGTATACCCTAAGAATAAATAAACAAATATCAATGTTTTAAATAATTCGATTAATAATTGAGTTAATATTTCCTAACGAAAAAATATATATTTTATTGTGGATAATTTGTTTTTATACCACGGCGCAGATAATAACTAAAAAAAATATTAAGAAGCATTATTATCCAAATATTTTTTTATACGTACGAGTACATTTATTTAGGTTCAAAAGTCCAACTCGTATAGAAATCTAAGTTCTTTACCACTGTAAAATAGGTGTTCCACAGTTATGTATGTTAAGTCTACTTTGCTATATTTGGTAATATACACATATATTAAATTTAAATATACATATTAATATTAAATAATTTTAAACATGACTTTGTAATTACTGTGTTATTATAATTACTGGTTTTTTTCTATCAACATGTTAGTTTAAGATAAAATTTTATATTTTTGTCAAAATTTTTATGTAGTTGTACTAACTTGTTATACACATATCTGCACTTGCCTGTAAAAGACACTGTTGTGTCGTAAATTTAATTGATAAATTGTCAATATTTTACCTGATTTGAGGTTATTGGGGAAACATCATAGTGTAAGGACTGACGATATATGTTATCTACGTCAATTTGCTTTAGAAAGCTGTAAAAATGTGAACTATATTTGGATGAAGACGGTACTGCTCTTTGTCTTACAGAAAAATGCTGATGAAGTTAGAAGTAACATCTAAAAAGCCTGTTATCATGTAATGACTGGTCTCGCGATAATAGTTTTGTGATATTCATTAATAACAACACTGTTATATCTAACATCATCACGTTTGAAGAAAATAACGTTTAATCTTGTTCCTTACAAATATGATTGTCTCGATATCAATTTGTGAAATTGTTTATCGAAGATTTCGACTTTAACTTTCTGAGAATTCACTTTAGAATATTAAACAATAAATTGCTTTGTTATTTCAGTAATTATATTAATACCCGCTACATGTGTTTCTACATCCTAGCCTAAAAAGAGTTTCGGGGTGGGAGGCTAAAAACTGGATTAATTTTTAAATATAACAAAATTGAGAATAAAACAATGTTTATTTTTAAATAAAACAAAATTGTAATGGTCATATGATCCATTCAAATGTGAGTGATAAAAACGTATGATTCACAATAGATAAAAAGTTCAACTTGCAACACACAGATCCAAAAAATATGCAGAAGGCTGAAAACATGGGTGTGATGTATACCATATGTTATAATGAAAAAATGTCGTAATTTTTAGCGTTTTTAGATTGCTTACCATGCCATTGTAGAACTGATAATATAATGTACGAAATAAGAGTTTGGGTGTTGAGTGAGATGGCTGATGTGTTGATTACGAGGAAGCACCCTGAGGTGGTTTAGGCATGTAAAATGAAGAAATGAAATACGCTAATAAAACAAATATATAGTGCAATAAAACAAATATATATTGCAAATATGAATGAAAAGCGTAGTAGAGGAAGATAAAATAAAGTATGATTGGATGAAGGGAATGATATTTTGAAAGGGGAAACGTTAAAAGTACGAGAAATCGTTAGATTTGTATGAGAAGATGTATAGATGTAGAAGAGGCGAAAAATGTGTGTCTAGATAGGAAAGTTTGGTGCTATGTACTCTCAGTCTACTTTGACAGGGAAGTTGTGTAATTGTATGTATATGTACGAATGAAATATATTTACAACAAATTGAACTCTTGTAAAAAAACCTCAAAAGGAAACTTGACAAAAAAACATCGAGAGTATGTGCTAAAAGATTTTGTAAATAATTTACACAACTTTCTTACAGAATTGGAACTCGACTATCGTGAAGACCAGGCAAGTTACAAAATACACTATAAAATTCACAAGGGAATAATCATTACGGAGATAGGACAGTGCATGAAACAATCCAAAGAATTTTCAATGGAACACCCTATGACTCGATCGGTTTACAAACATATTATCAATTTAAAAAACCTTAAAGAAACCTTTTTTCGAATAAAATGTTTTGTTATTTATATGTTTGTCATGTTCTAATTTGTTAAAATGTTTTGTAATTAAAGATACGTCTGCTGATGCCCCTCGGGTAAGCGGCGTCTCTGTATTATTATTTTTATTTCGTACGGTATCCTTCATCATATCAAAATTGATAGTGCGTGCATGTTAAAAGCATGGGTGACATTCAAGATTATATTCGACTCCATTAAATGAGCCTTCAGGTTATAGCTGGAGTACGCAAGTAACATTCAGATTGCCATTGTATGTATTTGAAATACTACCGCACGTGAGCCGGCAATAACACTCACATACGTTAAACGTGAACTGTTACTGATTGAATACTACCCCACGTGAGCTGGCAATAACACTCACATACGTTAAACGTGAATTGTTTCTGATCGAATACTACCGCACGTGAGCTGTCAATAACACTCACGTACGTTAAACGTGAACTGTTACTGATCGAATACTACCGCACGTGAGCTGGCAATAACACTCACATACGTTAAACGTGAACTGTTACTGATCGAATACTACCGCACGTGAGCTGGCAATAACACTCACATACGTTAAACGTGAACTGTTACTGATCGAATACTACCGCACGTGAGCTGGCAATAACACTCACATACGTTAAACGTGAACTGTTACTGATCGAATTTTACTGCGATCTTTTTTTTACCATCAGGAATTTAGCCCGAAATCCCCGGGTAGAAGACCAGCATCTTACCAACTGAGCTACGGAGGTTGTCAACGGACATTAATAAACAATAAGCGGGTAGTCATAATGATATCTCATCTATACTCTTAAAACATGAGGTGCAAGGCCGCATGGTAACTCACTGGACTTCCGTGCGGAAGGTCATCCTTTCGAACTTCCCACTGTGCTACACCCCTCGAATGACATAGGTATTTTTCCATCTAGTATTCGAGGGTATAAATATACCTGTGACTTCAGTCACATCTATTTAAAAAAAAAATGACTGTGTGCTCAGATTGTCTCACTTCGGTGTGCCATCGGATCCAGTACAGCGATGCGGCAGGTGAGTTTGCTGGTGTGCAGCCAATCACTCACTTAAAAAATAACTTAATGGCACAGCTTCGCTTTCTAACTCAATTGACGTTGAAATGGCGAGGGGATCCTTGACTGCGAGGACCAGCAACGACGATGATGACGACTTTTTAAATACATAAAAAAATAACATCGCGCCATTTCGTATCGACTTATGTTGAACAATTTAAGATAGAATTTTACGAAGATATATCAAGAAAATAAAAGCAAGATAAAAATATTAATTCTATTTGTTGAAATTTCACTTCCTTCAAAGCCACAACTTTTCCACAAACAAATTGAACAATCGGGGAAAAATCTATGTTGAAAGTGACTATAACGAACCTCGTATTCCCGTATACCTTTACAAATACACAAACCAATGTTCACGACTGGAGAAAAATTGTTAAGCTCTGGTTTCAACAAGGCTTTTGTTTGGTTCGTGCTACCTTCGTGTGGGGAAGAACATGTTTCAAAATGTCGCCCTTTCTGCTTTACTCTGTTTATAGACTCTTTGTTGGCGTCATGCAGAGCACTATATTACAAGAGTGCTCTCATTGACGCTTGATAACCTACAAGAGTATAGTATTTATTATGACTGATGCATTTAATGTGAGTAGTTTATCATCTTAACATATTTTTACAAGAAATGAAACATTTTTTTTAGAAATCATTGCATGTGTATTGTGTTCGGAACAAATGACAAAAAATATTTATTTTTATTATATTGAAATACATTATAGCTTCGCGGCTTTATTGCCATGTGGTAATCTTTTACAGCCAATAAGAAATATGTGGTATAAACTTTAAGTGATAATTAGATAAGAATCCATTTTTTTCAAATCAAATGTGTTCTAATTGGAATGAAATCTGATACGAGTCGTCGTACATCCAGGCTGGAAGACAATCGCCTTTAAGATACAATATTAACTATTTTTGGTAAAATTCATTTTAGTATTTTAATGCATCTTTCATTGTGAAAATTTATACTTTACGAAATTAACTGGTTAAATATTCATACTAAGAATATAACGTTTTATATATTTGCTTAGTATCAGATATTTTTCAGTCCTACATCAGCCTTATTTTAGTCCTACATAATCATCAGGTTTTATTATCAAAATATCATATTTGAAATGTTTTTATGTAGTATTTTATGGTGTTTTTTTTCTAGCACGGTATATAGCGTTGGGCCTTCTGAAACTAGTATGTTGTGTGCAGTAGTATGTATAGTACATATTTACATTTTGATAGCGTATTACGAGTATATAGATCGTGCTGATGTTTTAATTTCCCTTACATTGGTTGGTTACTCTGACCGATTGGTTACTCTTATCTAGAGGCGTCACATAATATTTATGCTGCATTGGAAGTTTTCTGTGAAAGTATTGTATGTCCAGCTTGCTGGGCTGTTTGAAAATCAGGACTTAAGATGATTGGTAAGTATATTTACTGCGCTGCGAATCATTTCATTTTCCGGTGAATCGGACCTTAATTCCGTCGTCGCTCCTATTATTTTCACACTTGGGTTTGTCTCAACCGGAGGAAGAGTCTCTCTCGGTAGTTCGCGCTCATGAGAAAAAAAGAAGATTTCGATCTTCTAGTATAGAGCGCGCTGCACAGGGACTTATTTTGTTCCTTATAATACAGCCTGGGTGGTGGTGGGATCGAACAGAACTGGTGTTTTGATATTTCTATTTTTATTCCGACGTCTTGTATTTCTGTATTGAATTGCACTATCAATTTTAAATAAAAATTGCATACCATATATTGTACATTGTTAATGGTCAAAATAAAACTAGAAGTCGTACTTAACAATATACTTAATCCTAAAAATACTTGAAATTTGTTTTAATACAAAATAGTGTCACAAATACCTAATTAATTTAAACAGAATATGAAATATAAGAAAAAATAACACCAGTGTTCAAACGGTTTTTTTAGAAAATCATTCGATAAAATGGTCATACTTCAACAGAGGCTTCGAAGATAAGTAAAAACTATTAAAAATGAGAAACGTTTCAATAGTGACTCGCCAACTATTTTATTATTTCATGTGTCGTTATAAATATTGACACGTATTTACAATTACAATATTAAAAAAAAGTGAATGGTTAATGCATTAAAAATATCTTGCACTGTTTGCTAGTGTCACGACTTCCGTGGCTAAGTTGCTAAATGTCTGTCTCCCAAACTGGTGGTTGCGGGTTCGATAATCAATGGTAACAAAACAATATATAAAAAAAGGTCAAATTAAAAAGTTTATCTGTTAATAATACTCGCATGCGTCGAAGATGTGTGCGAGTATTGTTCACGTGCGTTAGTTTTGCCAACACGTGCAATGACGAACTGAAAAGTTCATGCCTACTCCAGTGGTTCTAAGTACGAATACTCGATTACTGGGGCCGAGGACAATGTCATCTCTCGACCACGCTCTTCAATATATCCAAATTCCTACTCCAGATATGTTGAAGGTGACCACACGAAACAATAGTAGTTCCCACGGTATCTTTAACAGATTGTATATAATAAAACGTATAATTGAGCAGCAATTTGTTCCAAGTCTATCCATTAGCTAAAAATATACACAAAGGTTTGAAACTAGGTGAATATAAGATAGCATACCACTGAAATTTATCCAAACTTAGTTCTAAAAAGTTATATAAATTGCCCTATTATGGATATAATGTGGCTGTAATATTTAATGTTGTTATGAAAGTTTTTGTTTGCAGGTGTTGAGTATCAAAGAAATTACATAATTATCGAAGTGCTGGACGGCAATTTTTCATGAAATTATACCTTATTTTACCTATACATACACATAATTTTTTTTCATTCCATTTATTTTACTAAAATATTTTAATCGGCAAATTTAAAATAATTTAAGGGGATACAACGCTGAAAATAAATTACGTTTGGAACACAGAGAAATTGAAAAAAAAAACATGGAGAAGAAAAAGATACATTATTTATTAATTTATCTTTTTGCGTGTATAATTATACATGGTACATATGACTAGTATATTAAGATAGGGTAATTTATTCCAAACAACCAGCTAAAGTTGCATTCTTAAGAAAAGTTTTATTTAAATTAAAGAAATGAAAACGAAACATTTTTGAAGAGTTACATTAGATAAATATTTTTCAAAGGGAAATAGAAAGGAAATTAAAAAAAAACCAGTACGATAGTGCATTTTGAGTGATGTAATATTTTTCCCTTCTCTTTGAACGTTGTTGTTTATTATGAAGTAAATCTTGAATCTAAAATGTTATATGTAATATTTATGTTTGATTTTTATTAATAACTATTTTAAAAATTATACATGAAACAGATATGAAGATTTTTATACAATTGGCTTCCGTATTACCACTAGCTTCAGAATCGCGGGTCCAGAAACTTGTGAGCAAGGACTGTCAAGGATTCCTATAGAACTGTATCAGGGCACTGTGGGGTATTTCCACGATTTTCAGTCAGAAGGAGGGTGACTGAAAAAGAAATAATACCCCATATTCTCACTTTGGTGTCCGCACAGAAAAATCTCTTTGAGTTATTTAACTGCCTAATTAAGAAAAAATATATCGTCTCAAGAAATACACGAGTGTAGATCGCATTTGATGTAAACTCGATTTGCTCCTTAAGTGTATGTTCGTGTGGGTGGATGGTCGGGAACTAATAATAATAATTTTAATTAAAATACAAATCATTATTATTATTGTTTTGTTTTGTGATCATTTTACTTGAATTTAAATATATTTAAAAAAAGTAATGGATTATAACAACTTTACGTATCTAACATAAGACGGCTGGTTCGAAGAAAGTGCTATGTGGACACAAAAATATATATTTATATTAGTAATTTTATTCCAGAAAGTGTGCAAAATGATGCAGCTAGCCATAAGTCTTAATGTACAAAAAGATACAGAAATGTAACAAAAATATAGTAAAATAAAAAAAGTTATTAATTTAACATAAGAAAACAACACTGATTATTATTTACAGGTATTTAATAATTATGACAAAAATTATGATTACAAAAAATATTAAAAAAAAAACAATTAGTACATAAAATTACAAATTAATAAAATATTGGTTTTCTCCAATTTTCTCTCTTTTGTGTTGGAGTTTTTTTTATTCCAATTACCATGTATTGACGATACCCAGTTAGACACATTTTTGGATTCAGTAATATGGACCAAATTCCTGTGATGGTACATTAAGGTCTCAAGCGAATATATTTTGTATTCAACAAACATCTCGCTCAGACTACAAAAAGGGTGATTGTGGAAAAGCTGACGGAACGAATTATTGTTCCAAACTTGCATCTTCCTCTATTGGACTTCCTGCATTACCATAAAAACAATAAAAAAACAACAACCTTCGTGGTCAAGTCGGTAAGACACTTAATTTCCTGATGGTGCCTGAAAGAAAAAGTTCCAGTCTGTACATTATTTCATCTAGTATCGATATTCATAGATGCTAGACATATACAAGTGTTATTGCCTCTTCACACGTGGTAATATTATGCAACTCGTATGACTGCAAACAACAAGTTCCCTGTAAACTCCAGTTATTTTAAATCAGACTGATTAATGGGGACGAAGCAATGCTGTCTTCGGAATATGTTGAAAGTAATATACGAGTTAATAAAGTAAGAAAGAAAAAATATTAATTTGCTTACTCCGCATTATTCAGCGCTTAGAAGATTCATCTGTAACACATACTTTGACAGAACACCTTTACCTAACGAAACTGGGTCACCGGTGCAGTTCCTCATATATTGGAAATCTGTTAGAGGAACTGTTTTGATCTTTGGAGACTAAAATCGTACGATGCGATGTTGTATTAAGTCCTCAAATGTTTGAATTATGTTCAACAAACATCTCGTTCGTACTATTGAAATGGTATTTGCGGTAAAAAACTGATTGGAAGCATTACAAGTTTTGTATCTATTTCATATCTTCGTATATTGAGTAAATGTATAATTGTACCACATTACTACAAGAATTGTAAAGAAAATGTTAATTTGTGTACTCAATGCACTATCAACAGATATGCACTATCAATGACAATAATATAAGAAAATGGGGTGCTTTTGTTACAATATGTATTCAGAATCGTTTTAAGTCTGAATTTATAAAAATAATAATATAATAGGATGTCTTGAAAGTAGTCTCATATTTTTAGGTAAGATTTAAAATTTTCAAATTTAGATATAACTTTATTCTGTATATCTGTTATCGATATTTTCAGTATCTCAATAATCTTGCGTGTCGTAGAATGCTGGTTATTATCAATAAATGCCATGGTTTGATCATCATCAGTGGTAATCGACATTCTAGAGTGTATACTGTCTAAACTGTGTATACATTCTGAGTGTCACATCACCAGAATTTGTTTTAAACCACGTCTGACACAAATGATTGTCACCAAACACCGTATTTAACATATATACGAGTATATATTTTGTCTGAATCGCATTTTTTCCTTTCCGGTGTTTAATAAGAATGAAGTACCAAAGATCAACTTTTAAAATTACGCCAAAAAATGCTTTGACAATGTGGGTCAACAGTGACAAAAAAAAATCGTTAAATAACTCGATTATAATTCAGCGCTTGGATAATGAATACGTAACGCACCTTAATAGAACACCTTCACGTAGTAAACGGGTCACCGTTTTAGTTCCTCGTATAATAAAAAAACTATTTTAGGAAGAATTTAATCTTTGGAGACCAAAAAAGGGCGATCCGACAAAGTATTAAGGCCTCAAATTAATGCGAACTACTCGTATGTTCAATGAACAACTTGTTCGCAGTATGAAAATGTGTTTTTGAAAAAGCTGACATGAAAGCATTAATGTGTCCATTTTGCATCTTCGTCCATTGTGTAAATGTGTATTTGTACCACATTATCACAAGTTTTACAAAGAAAATATTATTAATTTGTTTATTCGATATAATTCAGCGCTTGGAAGTTTCGTATCTAACACATCTTAATATAACCAATCAAACGGGTTAACTTTTAATTCGTCATATGTTGAAAATTTGATCTTTCCATATTAAAAAAATACGATGTGATGTGGAACTCGTATTAAGGTTTCAAATGCATGTCTTCTTTTTCATCGCGTACTCAATGTGAAGCGTCGTGGTGCTCAGCTATGTGTCGAATTCTGCCCACCATTTCTGATATGTTGTTGAATTTTGAATGCAGCGCTTAAAGAGGAGCCTGTTTATTTATATGCCCATCTCATAACACATCCTACTCTCGTTCGTCTTCCCTCAACAGTCCTCGTGATCACCAGCTTCTCTAGACTCTTATATTTTTTAGCAAATGCCCAAAGTGTGTTATGATTCTTTTTCTGTATGTTACCGAAAGCCTTTCGATAATATTAAACTCTTGGATGATAGATACGCTGGTGTGCCTTGCGGTCTACGAAGCATCTACCAATCGTTGTATACTTTGTTCAACAAACATCTTGCTCCCAGTACAGAAAGGGTGTTTGCGGAAAAGCTGACGAGAAGCATTACTCGGTCCATCTCGTATCTTCGAACATTGGGTAAATGTATAATTATACCGTACCACATTTCCACAACAATTATAAATAAAAAAATATTAATTTGTTTACTCGACATTATTTAGTGCTTGAAAGATTCATGCGCAACGTATAACTCGGATGGAATACTTTTGCACAATCAAACTGGGTCTTCTATGCAGTTGCTCAACTATATTGAAAAGCCGTTAGAACAACTATTTTGATATTTGAATACTAAAATGAATTTATTATATGTTCAACAAACATCTCGCTTGCACTACATAAATGATGTTAGCGGAAAAGCTGACGGGAAGCATTCTTGTATTTATCTGGCATCTTCGCACAGTATAATGATACCATAAGAACAATATAGATAATATTAATTTGTGCACTCGGCGTAGTTCAGTGCTTGGAAGATTTATGTGCAACACAACTTGATAGAGCATCTTAACACAATCAAACTGGGTCACCGTAGCATTTCCTTATATATTGAAAAGCTGTTAGAGAAATTATTTTGATCTTTTTAGAGGGGTGTATCGATTGTCGTCTCATACAAAAAGATAATTACTGTTCCGAAATATTCGTATTCCGAAATTATGTTTCTAAGGCTTATTTGAACGTATTGAAAATTCAACCACTCATATTTGTTTGGGACCTTAAACTGTGTGGACATAAAATTAACAACGAAAAAATTAATTTTAATAGCATTGAAATATCCTGTCTCATGCTCAAATCTAATACAGATTTACGTGGTTTCACCTTATCACGGTTACGATTTTTTTTTAAATGAGAATTGTTTTTCTTATTACTTAAACTATGTTTAGTAAATTATATATCTGGACCACAGTGCATTCGCCTCAATCAGCGTGATCGTCACTGAAATTAAATGTAGCGAAAAGGCAGGCTACTAACACAATAGCTACTGCATTTTTTTATTTAATTTTATCGTCACATTATATATGTTAGTTTGTATACGTGTATTGAAAAATCATATTTTCCCTTACAGCACGTGTAGTGAAGTGGCAACAACATTCGCACACGTGTAGTGTGTGAGTATTGCTGCGAAATAATTTTACTAACTAAACTTAGATATTTTTTTAAATTTTGTTTTCGAGTGCCACTGGAAATTGAATCCTAAACCCCCAGGTGGGAGTCGAACGTCTTACCAACCAAGCCATAGAGGTCATGGAGGCGTTTTCTAAAGAAATTATTCCACAAATATGGCGTGTAACATAATTAAGTGGAGGAATTGGATATAATAATAATGCCGGGACGAGGGGCGGTAGTTTCAAATTTACGCATTTGTGAATATACTTGGAGGATAGGGGATGGCGGGGTCATCGTTAAATGGTGTTACATACAAACATACGAGTATAATAGATTTTATAAATATTTAAATGATTTTTCATGCTTAGGGTTTATTGCGTGTTAAATTTGTTTTCTGAGGGTTTGAATTACCATATTCTTAAGCACTTTATCGCAAAATCTTCAAAAAAGGTTGCGTACAGTTGTGTACTAGTGGTCACTAATATATACGAGTGAAGCTTGAATAAATGCGGTAAAAATCAGAATAAATGGGGTTAAACAACTCGTATGAGAATGTGTTATACTAAGAAAACAAATTTATATATCTGAAATTGGTTAGGGGGAGAAAAGGAAAGGATGAAAAGAGGAAGTTGGAGAAATTTAAACAGAGGGAATTGTAAGAAAACTGGGAAATTGAAGAGCACGTATGAATTTGAACAAGGCGAGAGCAGTGTGTGTAGATATCTGGAATCTTTAACTTCCTCAAAAGTGACAGAGCGAGAATTGCACGTATGAATGTGCACTTTTTCATGACTGTTTTGAATATGTCGATGGCTTTTAATATGAACGATACTCACAAAAAATATTTGTTTGTTAGTGTTATCTTTTTACGTACGGGATAGTATTGTTAATACGAACTGCGAGTTTTGTGTGTATTCAAGTGGTTTTAATCCCCATGGCTCGATGAATAATAATGTTGTTTCTCAGCCGTACTCTATGTGGTCTACGTATCACCAATTCGGGCGTGTTTAAGAGTACCATACGAACAAATACTCAAAAATAAAACATAGAGCATTTCTGAAGATCGTTAATGAAGTAAAATGTAAATAAAGTAAAAAATGCAAGTAAGAAAATATTAACATTCATACAACTTACAAATTTTTTTTTTAAAGAATAGATTGACTGAACTCATATGTATCCTTATATCCTCGAACACTAGGCAGTTAAAGTGCCTGTGTCGTTCGAGGGGAGTAGCACTGGGCGGAGTTCGAACCGACTACCTTCTGCACGGAAGCCCAGTGCATTACCGCACGGTCACGCACCTCATTTCACAATTACACAAACACTTTTAGGTTACTTAGATATTAATAAAGGTAAAATTGTGTTTCAAATTGAAGTGAACTAATTCATACAACATGAAATGAAGGTGAACGAAATGGGAATCGCTCGAGGAATACAGAATGTCAGATTTCAAGGTTGCCGACGTGAGAAGTTGGAGGAAATAGAATATTGGATGAAAGTAAAAAGAGAAAAGTGTGATTTCTTTTTGTTTTGATCGAAAACGGGAACGTGTGCTAACTTTCAATATCTGGATATACGAGTAAGTAGTTGACACGGTGAACGCTACTTTCAACTTGGATAATGGAAAAGTTGAGTTTTTGTAAAATGTACACCCATACCCCCACACACACATACACAGACACATACAGACAGATACACACACAGACACACACACATACACACACACACACACACAGAGAGAGAGAGAGAGAGAGAGAGAGAGAGAGAGAGAGAGAGAGAGAGAGAGAGAGAGAGAGAGAGAGAGAGAGAGAGAGAGAGAGAGAGAGAGAGAGAGACACACACACACAGACACAAACGGATACACCCACAGACACACACATATCCAGACAGACACACACAGACATACAGATTTCAGGAAAGGAGGATAGTGCACATAGGTATATCTTCTTTCAAGCTCTTCCGAGCTACGAGTGTTTCATTCCGCATTGTTGTGCATCATATTGTAGTGACATATATCGCTATATTTATGAATAATAAATAATCAAACAGTTTTACAATATCCGAGTTATTATATGAGTATTGTTGCCCGAATCAGGCTGGGTAGGCCCACTTTTATATAACCGACGTTTCTTGTTTATCCTACTTCGATACCAGGCGATTAGCCGTGAGTAGTGACTATTTGAGCAGGTCCGACCTTTGTTTAATTTCTACTTGATTTTGTTTTTTTTTTCTTAATCTTGAAATCGATCGATGAAATTATTGATCTCTCAGCAGTACTTGGGGCGAATGTGAACAATTCCACCAATCTCATCGTTCGATTGACGTTTAAATTAATGGCATCAGTGAAAGTGAAAACCACTGAGCTTCTTGGAGCCGTAGGACATCTGGCTTCCATATGGGAGTTTTGGTGTTTTTTGGAGCGAGTTTTCCATTTATAAGATATTATCTTAAAAACAAATTCAAGTCGAGAGGCCGTTCATTTGCCATATTATTAATTAAGTCGAATATGGGAAGTCCAAAGAGCGCAACATTATATTGACAAACGTTGAAGAAAGTCAATCTGTAACTCATACTGATACATTTAAGATGATGCAATGAAAACTTTTAATTTGTTGCAATGGACTGTTAAATATAACTGAACGACATAAAAACTTTTACCAACTAATATTCCCTATGCACATTTGTAATGCATTTTTTGGTAAATCAATTTACTGGGGTCACCAATATATTTTACCATAGTTTGTTGAGCTATAAAAGAGGATTGACTTTAGAATTAATAAAGTGCTGCATTTTCCCTGCATGATTTTTTTTCACAATAATGTCAATAATTCTCGGTGCGGGCAACGGGCAGGACTGGAGCGGTCCCGTGTCGTTCAATAAACTTGTGTATATTGTTAAATTTTTATATTTATTTGTATAAATTATTTTGTATTGTATTATTTTAATATGTTGATTTGTCTTTTTATTTGGTTTTATTCACTTGTTCTAAATTATTAAAAAAATATATATTTTCCTTCGTAAAGAATAAAGCAATCATTACTTTTTTTGAATAATTTTGTATCGTATATCGATGAATAATTAATGAATACATATCTTTAAAACTGTTCAATAATACTGTCCTTAATATGTGGATACTTTTTGGACTAGTAGGTAAGACACCTGTCTTCCGGCAGCACGGGTTGTTAGTGCCACGATGTTTATTCCGTTGGTACCAAGATTTTTCAATACATATGTTTAAAAAATAGATTTTATTCCTTTTGTATTTTTCGAACATTTTTCAGTGAAAATCTGTCAGGTTAATTTTTAAATCAATATATTGAATATTATGGTATATCATAAACATGAAAAATGGATTTTAACCGATGTGTCTTATACATCATTCGTAATAAAATCATTTCAACGTCTATGGGAACGGGCAGGACACGTGGCGAGAAGGGAAGACAATTGATCTACTAAAAGGAGCACAGATTGGATACCACGAGAAACAATCAGACCGAGGAGAAGACCGCAAAACAGGTGGGACAGACCCTTCGTTAAATTCGCAGGCATGACCTGGCAAAGAGAGGCGAGAGACCGCAAGATATGGAAATCTTTGAAAAGTGCCTTTACCCAGCAGCGATCAAATCAAGAAACAGAAGAACAATGAAGATTAAAACCAAACAAAACGACCAACAAGTCAATCTCAACCTGAACCCGACGTATTCATAAATTTTTATGCTAATTCATTCAAAATTAAATTACTATTTTAAATTAATATCTAAGCTCTCAATTACTGAGGCTACTATTGTATGAACTAATAATTCTTTCTTTCCAGCATTTTAATACCACACCAAGTGTACCAATATGGTTAAACCTTCTGCAAATTAGTGACGTCAAAAGAAGAATTGGTTGAAAATGTATTTCCCTATATTCAAATCAATTATAAGAATCACGATTGGCTGAGTGAACGAGCTATTGTTGCCACCAAGAACAAAGATGTCTACGAACTTAACAATATTATTCAGTTCCTTTTGTAATGTTTCACAATTTTATATGTTTTAACTTTCTTTCTTCTTTTTCAGTGCAATCAATCTGCTTTACTTCATTGAAATGTCGAGGAAGCAGCAATTTTATATGTTTTTGCTATAACTTTCTTTTTTCTTTTTCAGTGCAATCGATCTTTCATTTGAATTCAAATCATATCGTGAATTGACCTTTTGGAGTGACGCGATCATTTGCGAGCACGGCGATAAACGCGACAGACTGAGAGTGGCTGAAAGACATCAAAAATATTGTATACCTACAAGCATTGTGTAATTAAACATATTAGAAACGTGTGTTTTCTCTTTTCTTTCTTTTCCATTTAATCAGACTGAACCACAGCAACGCGTGGCCGGGTACAGCTAGTTTTGAATAAAATAAATTAAAATCCTTATTTAAATGTGATGCCGCAATCCCTATTATCATTTATTTATATTTGAAAAAGTATCCACCTAAATGGGAACATACAAAAGGTATAAACGATATGGGGCAAATATGTTGGTTGGAATAGCCTGTCAAAGGCGTAACCCATTATTAAATAACATCTTAGGGGACTACCCTTCATTTCAAGTGCTATTAGACATTGATACGTTCCTTGTAGGAAAGGGATCAACACGAAATGCAGACACTCATCTCACAACAAATGACTTGTAGGTTCTTAAGCCAATAGTTACATATTACTTCTCTCTTGTTATTATACCGTTCACCTATTAAGAATGTTCACAATCATCAATAAACGCATGAAGTAAATTATATGATTTTGTTTGAAAATAAATGTAATTAAATAAAAAATATATTATTGTATTATCTATTTTTTATAAACATTGCAATTTCTTTCAAACTACCAGACAAATATATACAGAAAGTTACATGGTCGAAAAAATATTACAATTATTCTTGATTTGTGAAAAAATACGAGTACATTAACAACATAAATAACAACAATTAAAGTGAGGTATCGTCATTCAATGAAGGAAATAAGGGATGATGGAGAGGTAATGCATATCGGGAATGAAACACAACATTATTGACATTAAATTAAGAGTTATATCAATCGCTTTTCGAAACATGCCATTGACTAAGCGAGTCTAACATTAATCGATAACTAGTTGAAGAGTCTAGATGGACAGTAAAGACGACATTTTAATAGAAGAGTAGTGAACTGGGAAATCCAAGAAAGATGTTTGTTGCAAATATAAATTATATTGCAAAAAATGCAGAACTGCAATTAAAAAACAGACTGCTGGCACGAACAAGAACTCTAAATTTATCAACACTTTCACCTTCAGTTCTATCTATTATAGAAATAATGAATACACGGACGATATAATATCTATCATATTTAATGGACTACTTATAAATAACTATTTTTACCCTAAAATAAAAAAAACTGAATGGAGGGAGTATTAAAAAATATTTTTACATTTTGATTGATAACCTTAAATATCTTACACTTACCTCCACCTTTTTTATTGTAAGTATAGACGCAGTTCGGAGAACTCGGTATACCTCTATTGAGATTTGCCTTAAACAAAGCTCCTCAATATTTTCTGGAGGGTAGATATTCAACGCCTTGCCCAGCAACAATAATATGCTATCGTGGCATAGCCATGAGACGGCATTGATATATACGATTTTTTCGACATATAGAGCCTTTGAGTTTAAAAACACTGCACGTAACTCAAATTTTAGCATTGGGTGTTTGTAATTTTACCATTCTTAACAATAGCATAGCAAATAAACGCATTATCAGTTTCACATTTTTTTGACTAATTATTTGTCTAACACATTTATGCAAATTCGTCTGATGAATTTATTACTTGAAAGCAATTTATTTTAATTAAAAAAAACTATGTTTGAAAATGGCCATTGATATGCTAGACCTCGCTAGGCCTCATAAAGGTTCGTTTTATAGTAACAAAAGTATATTTAAGAAAAACTAACAAAAATTATAACAAAAAATAAATCTCAAGGGGGTTAGTTAGGAGTGGGGGACGAGAAATACATCGATAGAAGTAATGCTTTATTAGTTTATTGGTAAATATCTATAAGAATAAAGCACGTCTGATAGTCAGAAAGATCATTCCAAAGTCAAGCCGAGTGAATTATTCGCAAAACATGATGTTAAATACGTTGCTATATAAAGGAATCATCGGTCACCAGATCGGAGGGGCATTCCGTGATCAAATATACAATTTTATTTTCACCCAAATACTAGAAGACAGCTCGGGATATTCAACACTCTATCAGAATTCTATCAAAAATCAAACCCGATACTTCCCGATAAAAAACAATCTTCTTACACCTACTATGAAGACACTTACTTCGTCATTTATCAAGTAAATTGTTGATATTTTATTTTAGTAGTGAACTAAGATAAAATATCAACAATTTACCTTTGTTATTCAAAACCATGGGATACGAAGTATATAAATTACAAAACAAAATGAATTTAACTTATAATTTATGTGTTGCTAGCGAAATAATGAAATTATTTATAATCACAAAATGTTCGGAACCCCTACTGTTTCGTGTGGATGATTTTGACCTTTTTACATCTAAGGAGAGAAATTATTAAAAAAAAACGATCCCTGTTAATAATTTTGAATACCCATTATAACGTACAAAAAAGAAAATACCTTAAATCATAAAAGACCAAAGGTACTATTGAAAAAGGAAAATATATAAAAAGGTCAACTTAAAAGAAACAAACTTTTACGAAACTAAATATACAAGAAAGCTCTCCTTTTTACATTATGTCAAAGCTTTTGAATCCAATGGTTATTTGAGTTAGCCACAAAAAAAAATCTCAGAAGCCATATTAAAAATATATAGGTATTGTAGAAGAGTATAAAACATCCTTTTTGGGTGACCCTTTTTTAATACTCTTTTATAATTGGATCCGAAAAGTTCAAAACTGTCCTAACCCAACTTGTATATGTTTTCATTGAATTTGATGTTCAAGAGTTTTTTTAAGATTGACTTAAATTTTTTTTAGGATACCGGGTTCGTATTTTTATTCCGTTACGGAGAACAAATGACAAAAGTCCTTACCCGTCGCACTAAGTAACAGCGTACACATTCTAAGAACTCTGCATTTTACCGTAATTACCCATGGTTAATACGAAAATAAGATCCCCGCCATGAATTATTTCTCAATGAACAACAAATAACATTCTCGTAGATTCAGAAATTCCCTAAAAAAGAGCCATTCCTTCAGTTTATTTAAGCTTTAAAATATTGTAGTAAACCACTTCCACTTATCTGACAATGCATTGTACATCCGAGGTGCTGAAAAATGATGCCTTTGGCCAAGAGAAGCGTTCATTCTTTTGACACACATTGTTTATCGACATACTTTATGCAACGCGCTCCTATCTGTCTCGCTGCCTTTATTTTACGTTTATCGATATTTTTCCACACACAATTTTTCATTGCATACTCGTATTCCTAGGTTGTTACCAATATTTCCTTATAGTTTTTCGTAGTTGTCGTAGTTCCTTATATTTTTCATAATTTCAACGTCTTTACGTGTCGCCACAAAGAAGAGTATTTCAGGCCACATATAAAATTGCGAAACATAAAAGTAACTAATTTAATGTTAAGGGAACACAGAGCGATAATTGTAACTAATAACATTTTAACCCTTTCAGACCTGAATTATTGTTAAGGGAGAAAAAATAATTAAAGAGTGGATTAGGCTTCATAGGGGGTTTAATAGAAGAAAAATGCTTTTTTTTTTTTTTTTTCTTGGAAATTGAACATGTGCATAATTATGCCCAACAGGTCTCAACGTACACAGACGACTGAAAAGAGAATCTTTTTGCATAGGTTTTAAAAAGAAAATTTGCTGTTATATTATGCTATTCGTTATATTACGAGTATTTTATTCGTTATATTATGCTTTGAAATAAGTGTGCATAATTATGCACACAGGGTCTGAATGAGTTAAGAAAAGACAAAAAGATAATTGGAAATAATTTTAAAAATCTCCATTTCTACATAGGATTTGATAGATTTTGAAATATATACATAGAGATAAAACTAAATTGTATATAAAAAAGATACTTTTGATATTGCTACTGACCTATTTCAGTTACTATCAGCCTGTTGCGTACATTCATTTGAGAACGAACCAGTTCTGAAACTGCAGAACACGATCCCCGTGCATCCTCAAGTCTGGATACACGTCGTTCTGCTGCTTCTTCGACATTTTGATGAACTAAAGCAGAACGATTGCACTGAAAAAGAAGAAAGAAAGTTAAAACATATAAAATTGTGAAACTTAAAAAAAGGAACTGAGCAGCGTTAAAGTTTGTTTTAATTTTCAGTGTTTTTTGCTATATTTGCACGGGTACTTCTAATGAACCACCAAATAATTTATTTATTTAATTAACGACACAACAGTGTCTTTATATACAAATGAACATGTGACAGTTTATACAAGTAGGTACTTAAACATATTGAAGTATGGCAAAATTTGACGTTTGGGGCGAAAAATACGAAAACCCGAAGAACAAATAATATTCCTGTCGTTGTTTTTTACATATATTCGTAAACTTGGTCGTCAATGGCAATATTTCGAGTGAACAGTATGAAATTTCTTTTGATTAGTTTGGTAGAAAAACACGGACACTCGTGGAACAAATCATATTCATGACGGGATTTTGTACATATATTCGTAATCTTGGTCGTCAATGTTAGGTTTTCAGGTGAAAAGTGAAAAGTTTCTGTGTATTATCAAATAATACTATCAAATGTTCATAGATATTTAGGAGGTTTTACGTCTTACGTTATAATCAACGTCAATGCGTTTCAACTTCACTTTTTTCTTGATTCATTAACATTCTAACATTCTTGTACGAAAAAATGGTATTTTGTAAGTCAAAAGTAACAAAATTCCAATATACAAGTACTAAAAAATTTAGAAATATGGCAAAATTTGACGTTCGGGACGAAAAATACGAAAAGTCGTAGAACAAATAATATTCCTGCCTCGACTTTGTACATATATACGTAAACTTGGTCGTCAATGGCAATATTTCGAGTGAAAAGTATGAAATTTCCAAATATTACTTATATAAATCTGGACTTAAAATAATAAAATATCGCAAAATTAGAGGTTTGGGACAAAAACACGAAAACTCGTAGAACAAATCTTATTCATGTCGGGCTTTTGTACATGTTTTTTGTAAACTTGGTCGTCAATGCTAGTTTTTCGGGTGAAAAGTGTGAAGTTTCCGTGTATTACTATCAAATGTTCATAGATGTTTAGGAGGTTTCACGTTTTATGTTAAAATCAACGTCAATGCGTTTCAACTACACTTTTTTCTTGAATTATTAAGATTCTAACATTTCTGTACGAAAAAATGGTCTTTTGTAGGTCAAAAGTAACAAAATTCAAATATACTTGAAAATATTGAAATTTGGCCAAATTTGACGTTTTGGGCGAGAAATACGAAATTTTGTAGAGCAAATAAGAATTCGTGTCGTGATTTTGTACATATATTCGTAAACTTGGTCGTCAATGGCAATATTTAGAGTAAAAAGTATAAAATTTCCGTATATCACTTATAAATCTGGACTTAAAATAATAAAATATCGTAAAATCAGAAGTTTGGTACAAAAACACGAAAACTCGTAGAACAAATCATATTCATGACGGGATTTTGTACATATATTCCTTATCTTAGTCGTCATTGTTTGTTTTTCGGGTAAAAAGTGTGAAGTTTCCGTGTATTATTATGAAATGTTAATAGATGTTTAGGTGGTTTTAAGTTTTGTGGTATAATCAATCGTCAATGCGATTCAACAACACTGTGTGTCTCTTGATTCATTAAGAATTTAACATTTTTGTACGAAAAAATGGTATTTTGTAAGTCAAAAGTAGCAAAATTCAAATACACTTTAAAATATTGAAATATGGTAAAATTTGACGTTTGGGACAAAAAATACAAATACTCGTAGAACAAATACTATTCCTGCCGTAACTTTGTCCGTATATTCGTAAACTTGGTCGTCAATGGCAATATTTCGAGTGAACAGTATGAAATTTCCGAATATTGCTTATATAAATCTGGACTTAAAATAATGAAATATCGCAAAATTAGAAGTTTGGGACAAAAACACGAAAACTCGTAGAACAAATCATATTCATGTCGGGCTTTTGTACATGTTTTTTGTAAACTTGGTAGTCAATGCTAGTTTTTCGGGTGAAAAGTGTGAAGTTTCCGTGTATTACTATCAAATGTTCATATATGTTAAGGAGGTTTTAGGTATTATGTTAAAATCAACGTCAATGCATTTCAACTACACTTTTTTCTTGAATTATTGAGATTCCAACATTTCTGTACGAAAAAATATTATTTTGTAGGTCAGAAGTAACAAAATTCAAATATATTTGAAAATATTGAAATTTGGTAAAACGTAAAACCTTCTTAACATCTATGAACATTTGATAGTAATACACAGAAACTTCTCACTTTTCACCCGAAAAACTAGCATTGACGACCAAGTTTACAAAAAACAAGTACAAAAGCCCGACATGAATATAATTTATTCTACGAGTTTTCGTGTTTTTGTCCCAAACCTCTAATTTTGCGATATTTCATTATTTTAAGTCCAGTTTTATATAAGTAATATTCGGAAATTTCGTACTTTTCACTCGAAATATTGCCATTGACGACCAAGTTTACGAATATATGTACAAAGTCACGGCAGGAGTATTATTTGTTCTACGAGTTTTCGTATTTTTCGTCCCAAACGTCAAATTTCCTATTTTTCGTCCCAAACGTCAATATTTTTAAGTATGCTGGAATTTTGTTACTTTTGACTTTTTTTTCGTACAAAAATGTTAGAATGTTAATGAATCAAGAAAAAGTGAAGTAGAAAAGCATTGACGATGATTATAACATAAAACGTAAAACCTCTTAAACATCTATGAACATTTGATAGTAATACACGGAAACTTCACACTTTTCACCCGAAAAACTGGCATTGACGACCAAGTTTACCAAAAAGATGTACAAAATCCCGACATGAATATGATTTGTTCTACGAGTTTTCGTGTTTTTGTCCCGAACCTCTAATTTTGCGATATTTCATTATTTTAAATCCAGATTTATATAAGCAATATTCGGAAATTTCATACTGTTCACTCGAAATATTGCCATTGACGACCAAGATTACGAATATATGTACAAAATCACGACACGAATTATTATTTGTTCTACGAAATTTCGTATTTTTCGCCCTAAACGTCAAATTAGGCCATATTTAAATATTTTCAAGTATATTTGAATTTTGTTACTTTTGACTTACAAAATACAATTTTTTTTGTACATAAATGTTGGAATCTTAATGACTCAAGAAAAAAGTGTAGTTGAAACGCATTGACGTTGATTATAACATGAAACGTAAAACCTCCTAAACCTCTATGAACATTTGATAGTAATACACGGAAACTTCACACTTTTACACCAAGTTTTTACACGACCAAGTTTACAAAAAACATGTACAAAATCCCGATATGAATATGATTTGTTCTACGAGTTTTCGTGTTTTTGTCCTAAACCTCTAATTTTGCGATATTTCATTATTTTAAGTCCAGATTTATAAGTAATATACGGAAATTTCATACTTTTGAAATTGAAGGAACCCGGAAATACCGAGGAAACTGGAGCAAACTGCTCAAGCTAAAAATATGCTTGACTCGTTAAATTAAGCTTAATTTTAATATTCTTTTATTTCTTGGTAAAAGTAAAACACCTAAAAATAGTTTTTCTTCAAGAAATGAAATATCCTTCTTGATATAGATCTTTGATCTATTATGTTTTAAAGCCATTCTTAGAAGGAAGATTATTAGCTATATCTTTATCTTTTAGGCGGCCTTCCTGACATGCGATGTAATGCGGGGATCTCGTGTGATGCTGTATAAGGGATTGAATCACTGGTCATGCAAGTTCCATCTTTTTTCCCTGCTCCATCATGTTGTCTATGTTTGTCTCAAACAGTTTTTTATCTCGAGGGTTCGTAATATTCTCATCTTGAATGATCAAAGCAGACTTTTTGTTCCAATTGTGTCAGCTCTGGTTTCGGCACCTTGTCATGAACGGGGCCGAGCACGTGTTTTAAGCCTCGATAAATGTGTTTTTATATATTTTTAAGTAGACTTCTCTAGGTTTTGGATCGATCACTGATTAAGTAACATTACAGGGATTTCGAAACCATCTTCTGTATTGAAATTGTGATGCTATATGATCTCGATGAATCCTCTCACAATTCGTGGGTAGTGCCACTTTTCTGGAGCTATCATGGCTCGTATTCTTCGAATCTCATCAAATGTTCCCATTAATTAGCAATGTATTCGCTTATTTTCGAATTATGTCTAATTACAAATATGAAAATCTTAAATATTAAGAAATAACAAAATCCCTGACAGCTCACTAAAGATCACAACCTCACTTTTTACTAGTTTTGGAGAGAAAAAGAGCGAAAAGGGAGAATATATAAAAGTAAATTGTGAGCATAAACTGGCAACCTTTATGGCTTCTTTGGACTTCCACTTGGGAGTTTCGGGTTCGATTCTCAATAATACCCAAAAGAAAGAAAGGTGTCTTATTATTTTTTAGTTCACAATACCTTAAGCCAGACACGTGTAAGTGTTATTGACATGAGGTAGTATTTCTAACAACTGTGATGACGAACCATGAATTTCGAGTCTGCTCCGGTGGTTCTATGTATATTCGAAGGCTCAATTGATGAAGCCGAAGACAATACTGTATCCCGGTCACACTCTTCAAATTATATCCTCATCGTCGATTCCGATATTATGAGGAGTACCTCACAAACGAACGACCTAACTGGTTTATTTGAATAAGCACGGGAAAAATATTTGGGAAATATGTATCGTGAATTACTCAGGTTTAATAGGTAAATATATTTATTTTTCATGGCAGCAATTTAAAAATGAAGCAATAAACCACTACGATACTAAAAATAAAATCGTTAAAGTTTTGGGAGTCCTTTGGGATGTCTTATATTTTTTCCAAATATGGGTGGTTGTACATTTTTTAGTAAAGCAAGAAGATTTTCATTACAGATATGAACACAGATTCGAAATAAAATGCAAAATACTTTTCGGTTTCTTTGTATAGTGGTTTTCCTGCTGGCTTAGAGCTAAGAGGTACATGTTTCGATTTTCAGTGGATTCCGAAGTTGAGAAGAACTGTTCGAGTATTGTGGAATAACAGCTAGAGTTGTAATATTTTTTTAAATTTCCATTTTAAATACGTTTAAAAAAATATTAAGAAAAAGCTAGTCATTGAGGAAAATACACTGCGATTGAGGAAAATGGTTTGGTAAACAGCATATTTTACTGATTTTTCTTTCGTATATTACTGTTATGTAACTTCAACATATCTAAAATGGTAACTCAAACATTTTGAAAAACTGTGGCTGAGAGACAGCTTTGTGTTCGGACCTACTCATCGAGTCTTTTTAATAAGAACCACTAAATTAGGAACGGTATTTTCGAGAAGCCATTGCACGTGTTGTCAACACTACCTTATATAAAGAGGCAACAATACTTACACACGTAGTCGCCTCGTGTGAGTATTACTTCCAGATATACACTTTTATCAGACTGGGGCCATATTTTCAATTTATTTTTTGGTTACCTTCATCGGAAATTTAAGCCGAAATTTACATGGTGGAGTCAAGCATTTTACTAACTAGGCCAAAAAGGTTGATTTTATGTATGACTTGAATTACGAATAGGTAAATTTTATCATAGACGAATTTCAATAGTTTTAACTATTTTTAATTTTTGAGGCGTACATCGTGTTAAAACCAACTATGTTTGTCACTCTTAAATATTCATACTGACCACTGAAATTCTTAATAAATTTATTTCAAATTAATATTCATGTAAAACATAAAAATATCCTTTTAGTTTCACAAAGGCACACTGTCATTGTTCTTAGAAAATGATTCTTTATATCAAATTTCCTTTCAATCTCTCTTACCTCTAAGCCGTCAATTTGTCTCCTTGTGTTTCAAAATAATTGACGCGCTAGGCAAGCCCCCGCTAAGGCTATTAATCATAACAAGTAATGAGGTTTTCTGAGCTCAAAAGTAGGCAGCCACATTTATGATACTTTGTCAAACAAACCAAGGTGTCAAAAACTCGAAAAAAAAAACATCCAACTCATCTTTTGGCGTCTTGCAAATATAATTTTTTCTGCCAAATTACTGTTTCTATCTAAAAAAATAGCTGACGCATAAAAAGCTGTTTTATTTATATCTGTGGCCTAGTTGGTAAGACATTTGTGTCCCTTCCTGGGGTTTCGGGTTTGATTTCCGATGGTATTTACTTTTTACAAATAAGGTTCCAGTCTGATTTCACTTAAAACCTTTTATACACCTTTCTGGTTGGTTGAAAGACATTGCTTCATATCAATAAGCCCGTTAGGTTCTATTTTACACAACGAAAGAGTTATAAAACTGTTTTATATAACAATTACATTGTATTAAATACAAGTTACAATCACATTGCCAAGTTGAAAATCATAACTTTTGACACTTTACTTGCGGGTACCAAAAACAATTTAAAAAGTCCCAATCTGGTTTGAACATCGTATGGTAACAATATTCGTATGCACTAGATGTGTGCGAGTGTTATCAGTTCACATGCTTTAGTATTTCAAACAAGTACGATGGTGAACTGGGAGCTTCGTACCTACTTTAGTGTTTGTTTACCCGAAAGTTCGATTACTGAAGCAGTATTACCAATTTGAATTTGAGGTGTACCATACTTATAAATATACAAGAATATCACGATTTTTAAGAGCTTTTATAGAATAAATAAATTTAAAAACTTAAACAATTTTTAGATGATTTAAATTTTTGATTGATTAAACATTATAATTTGACAATCGATCTATAAGTGAAGAAGCTTTTCGCAGAAATAAGAAAAGCAGCTTCCAAAAAACGTAGCAAAGATATGGCATTTTGTAAATTGAATCTGTTACGTAAATGTCAGCCGAAAAAACACGCGATTTGATATGTTTTGTCATCCAGACCCCAGACCCCACTCACTGCCGGGATGTTTCACAATACTCATTCCTGTATCTGGCTACGATACAGTAGTCCACCCTCTACACGTGATTGACACTTCAGTCTGTTAATTTTTAATATTAAGATATGTTGACCACAATTTTAAAGGAATAGATTGCTTGATTGATTTATATGTAAAGAAAATTAAATTATTTTTCAATCCAAAATTCATAGATGCCAAGTATCGCGTTTAATTTTACGCTAATATTTATAATCGACGTGAGTATTTATAAATATAAAATTATAATTTACATTGAAGATATCCGTGGCTTATTTGATAAAACGTCTGTTTGGTGTTTGGGAGTGTGGGTTCTATTCCTGTTGATACTAAGATTTTTTTTAAAGGCTTGTAGACTGGTTTTTAGTTAAGACTTGTTTAAACGCCTTTCCGGTAGGTTAGAAAAGTTAACCACATGCCAATTATCCTGTTGGAATGTACTGTATACTATAAGATACACATATCATCAGGCAGGGTAAGCAGAGATAATAAATCTAAAAACTATTCTATCCAAGTACACACCTTTCCCCTCTTCCACTATATTTTAAACCTTGAACACATGAATCTTTATATAAATTAAATAAACAATATGACACATCCTTGCTTCATGCCTTAAGTAATCTCAAGTCACTTAGTAAGTTCCTCATTTGCTCTAACACATAAAAGTTAATGGAGAACTTACTCTTACACATGTACTACTGTCTTCGAACAGTGTGATAATTGTAATTGTTTCTTTATCATCCATGCCATTATCTTTCAATGTTTCCTACAATTTATTTGTCTTACATGATTGTAAGCTTTTTTTAAGTCTACAAATACACGAAATACCTTTTCTAGTACGGAAAAATCTGGCGAATGGATCCTCTACTATCAAACCTTGCGCATCCGATGCTTTAATTTCAGTTGTTGTAATAAAATATATTCGAGTTAGCCATACAATGATGGTGTGACGTGCAATTTATAAATACCCATGAAATTCATATTGAATTTCATGTTAAATTGTTTTGTATCTCCAAGCTTTTGGTCTAATATATACAGTCCGCATCAATCTATTTAGATCGTATTTCATTTACTTTTCAGCAAGGTCGAAGTATCAAAAAACGTGATTACAATTTTAAATGTCTCAAAATATAACCCGAAGTTTGCTTATGGAAATTTTATTTCGTTTGAAGTCGTTATTTTTTCAAACCGAAACATTTCCCCTGAAATTTATTCAGATCACATTTATACCCATGACGGGAAATATATTAATTTCAGAATAATGCTATTTTACATGGAAGTGTTTTTGAATGAATTGTTTGATCTTATTTTATGCTTTTATGCAGTTAGAGGTTTTTAAGACATATGTCTATTAATTTTCACAAGTAGCTCATTTATTATTGTAATTATATATCTAGTTTATTTTGATAAAGTGAAAATAAAATTAAATAAAGAAAATTCACATAGTGAATCAATAAACATGAGTTGGATATTACAGGAGAAGCATTATACTATTTAGCAGGAAAACAGAAAAATATATATTTTTTAAATCGTGTAGGAATCATTACAGTACCACACGTATCTTAAAAGAGATAACCGCCCCTCAATATATCTCTTAAAAAAGATAACTGCACCACATTACTTTTAAAATAGATAAATGCATCAAATGTTTCTAAAAATATTTGTAAATGTGCCGCATGTATCTTAGAAGAGATTACTGCACCACTTGTCTCTTAGGAAAGATAGCTGTACCACGTGTATCTTAGAAGAGACAACTGCATCATATATATCTTAGGAGAGATAAATGCCGCACATATCTTTTAGAAAAATGAACTGTAATAAATATATCTATGTTAGTAAAAACATGTAGTGACAGGATAATTCTTGGCCTTCAGCCGGAAAGGCATCACGATTTGTGTATGTATAATACATATTTATTGAAATAATTTAATTATTTCTCTGTAGTCTTAAGTACGAGAATATTTTTTCATATCTGATGACATTCTTTCAAATTTCTAGCATCTATTATACGAATATCATATAACACTCACAAAAATACTCGTCTAAATTCCATGTCAGTATTAAAAACAAATATCAGTGAATTTTATTTTTATATTACGAGTAGAAAGGACTTCGTTGATAACTTTACTATTTAGTTAATATTAAAACGTTTATTTTTTTTAAAATATGTATTGATATCAAGAGGAGTTACGATTTCGCTATGTTAAGTGAGAGTTCTGAGAAGATGTCTACATATTAGAGTATGGATATTATCCCTGACTTTATACAGGTGTGTTCTCACTGTGATGCTTAACTTAAGGTCATTAGAGAGTGGAATATCTCTTCGAACGGGTTCCACTTTGTTTTTTTAGTTAGAGGTAATCCAGTTAACCTATTTGTCCTGAACAGTCATGGTACGAATGTTTCAGATGTGTAGAACCAAGATGTCTTTAGGAATTCCAGTAGGTAAAGCAATCACACTTTTAAACCGTTTGTGTCGTCGGATAGACTCCTTCGAAAAGTTCATATATATATTTAGTAAATTAATTCGTAAACTGAGTTTAATCATATAAATTGTCAATTTTTTATATTATTTATAAAATGATATAAAAAATAATAAAAGGACAATTTATATAGTGCCGTTTGGAGAACAGACTGCTCAAGTGCGCTCTAATTTGGGATTCAGACCCCCATTATTGACAGATTGAAAATATAACAAAATAAATTGAGTTTAGTGAAAGGATAGATAAGTGTAAGCTGCGACCATTAGATTCCCGTGTCTGCATATGTTTAGAAAAACATACTTGGTAAGAAAACCGCAGAAGACCTACCGAGGAAGACGAACTAAAAAGAAACCGATATTGATAGTTATACATTCGGCTTTAGCGTGGTCTAGTTTATATTATTATTTGTTTTAATGTTATTCACACAAAGTTTAATAATGATTATGAATTACGAGTAAATTGAAATTATGATTTATTTGACGCCTAATTTTATTTTTTTGTTTTTGTTTGTTCATGCACACATAACGATTTGAAATTGAAATAAATAAATTGATTTATCAAAGAATTCAGCTCAACTTCATTAAAATCCATATTTAAATATTTAATAACAAATTACTGTGTTGTTCCACTAATTAGTGGAATAACAAAGTAAATTATTATTAAATATAAATAAATTGAGTTTAAATGAACCACATGCAAAATCTGATGGTCTACACGTATATCAGGACTTATTACTGCGTTATCTTAAAATTTCATGAATTTATATTACAAAACCCCATTTGTCAAAACATAAAACCTGACTATCAAGTATTTATACGAAAATAAGTACTGAAAAAATATTGTAAAATGGTTTTTGAATATTCAGTTGCAATTATAAAATATTCATACTGCTATAATTTGAATTCAATATACTAAATGAAGAATTTTTTAAATTTCGCCCAGCAAAATACCACAATTGAGTTAACTTGGCTAAGGTTTTTTTCTCGTGCTCTATTTGGCGGGAGTTGCAACACGTGCATTTCATTGCGCTTTCCCTGCTTTTATTTCAACCCTAAATTTCCTCCAACCCTTTCAGATTTTTACTTCGTTAACCCTCTTTACCATTTGTATGTTAATGAAAAACGTTAACGACTGCCCATGTAGGTGGTAATTTCGAAAAATGCGGATAAAATATTTTTTAATAAATGTTTTGCAAAATTATCCTCAACAAAATATGGAAAAGTTACGATAAACTGAATATTCTCGGTTTATCATGAACATTTTCCCCCATATGGTTGAAAATCATTTAATCAAAATCAGAATCCTGCAACATAAATAAATACCAGCAACAATAAACATAATTGTCACTTTTTAAAAAAAATCTCCGAATTAAAAAAAAAACATAAGAAAGCAGATATTTTGCATACTGACCTATAAAAAATTCAAATGTTTTTATATATTGAAGTAGAAATGTGAAACTTTTGATCATCAATGGTGTAACAGCCCTGAGTAGGGCCCCCTACCACCAAAATAATTCTCGCGAATCTTTTCGATCCAAATCTCCTTTTTCCATAATCTACTGTTCTGTCTAAATCTAATTGCTCTATATTTCCGTATTCACACTAAATATACGAATTGTGTAAATCACTGTCGTTCTATGCGGAACAATATGACCATTTTATTGCCATGCGATGGTATTAAATAAGTATTGAGTGAAAACTATACCCTTTTGAATTGAATCCGCAGCCTCAGGCGCAGACACAAGTCGGCAAAGTCGAACAATTTTTATAACTTTTCCTACACAAGCTTTGTCATACAGGATGTAGAGCTCTTCGTTATACTTCTGTGTCCACTAAATTGGACCATACATTCTGCGGAGAATCTTTCTCTCAAATATATCCAGAACTCTTTCATCCTGCTTTGTATCAAGATCTACGATTTGTATGTTAGTACCGGTTTTTTAGTTTTGAAGTGAAGGTGCGATTTGAGTAAGGGGACAAAGCAAAAAAAAGCATATATTTACTGACAGTAGCCGATTGTTTCTTTCTTCACTGATGTTGAAGGTAGGAAAAATGGAATGAGATAACCGGAGAATTTTGATCTGAGGGCAATGTAAAGAGTGTTAGAAATGTAAGAGCATATATGACAAGATATTTGGATGTGGAAGAGGCAAATATAATGCAAATGGATAGAAAGGCGTGAAAATTAGTCCTCTCGGGCTATCTGAAAGTGGATATAGCGTATGGTATTTATGGATTAATTTGAAAGAACTTTGACATAAATGAAGACAATTTTTATACAAAAGCAAGAATGTTAAAAGGACAAATAACTAAGCCTCCGGATATTTAAAATCCCGGAAATATCAACGGAAGGATGTATTTCTGAAAATGTTCATAAAGCGTGAATACTCGGTAAAATGTCCGGTGTAAAACAATTTTATATCAGGTATCTGTTAAATTTGGTGTGTTTTTTTTCTTTTTTAGAATAAGATGCCTTAAATAATAATAAGTTTTATTTTTGAGTTTTGATTGTTATAATAATAATGTAATTTGAATAATGCCGTTCATAGAGTAGGCTGCCCTGAAAGGTGATCTAACCTAGGAATCTAGTCCCCTGAAAAAATTTAAATATTAAAAAATATAAAATAAGTTGAGTGTAAGAATGATGAAGGTGGTAACTGTAGCTTTTAGATTGATAACTTCCCTGCGTCTGTATTTATTTAGAAAACCGGCGAAAATTTACGAAGACGAACTACGAAGGAACTTTTGCCACCATTTGATCGACGATTACAAAACTTCCAATATGTGAAAGAAATTTTTAAGACTTTCCGATATGTGATAGAAACCTTTTTAGACCTTCCAGTATGTGAAAAAAAAACGTTGTATATGATCTAAATCTACTGACGTCAATTATCACATTTTCAATAAAATATTGTATTTTAAACCCTTTACAACGAATTGAATTAATGCCGTTAAATAAGACCAAAAAATGAAAAACAAATGTTTCTGTACAAAAAAATTGCTTCCTAATTGCATTAATGAAAAACTTAAAAAATAAGGACTCGAATTTATACACAAAAATTGAAGAAGAATATTGTCTTGTATTACAATTTCATCGTAAATAATACAACCCGGTGGATTTATTGCCCTATGGTAATCTATTTCAACCAATACTATATACCTTCCATAAATCTTAAATAAAAGAATCTTGTACTAACAGAAATTAAGTGCTGGAAGACGTACTCTTACCAACTTGCACTCAAAGATATAACGAGCTCCTTTTCACTTCATGTAAAGCATAAGTTATTCGTTCACCTTCATTCTTAATAGTCGTAATTACATTTCTTAATCTGTCATACATCGATACAACAAAAATTCTTCTTAATTCACGCATTTCAATTGCATTCAGTCGCTTCTTTAATTAATTTTCCACTTCCCAGTTTCCCTAGCATACATCAGACCAACAGGAATTCTATCCGCAACCTCAATGTTGGAAAATATGCGTTTTACTAACAAGTTCATGGAGACACATTGTTGCGTAAACTTTTTTACAAATTGATGTATTCAAGTTTAAACTTCGTATTTTATGAAACTTTCACTGATCATTTTCATATTACGAATTCTCTTTCTTCAGAAAAGGTTTTCATTGATAAAAAATAAAAGTTTTGGTCCTCACTAAAGGGGTTACAATTAAACATTTATCATGGCAGGAATTCTAATTTAAAGAAAATTAACGGAATACTCGCCTGTTAATTCAATTATATAAATAATTTCACGCTACATTACAGGTTCTTGAATTGAAAAATTAATATGGAACTTTGTCCATTCCTAAGGAACAAAAGATTATAAAATATGTCAATTATTTAGTTTAGAAACTTCTTAATGTGCCGATATTAACGATATATTTTTTTATAAAGAGTTTTTTCCACATATTTCCCCCTGGCCTAACCTCATACTGGACACACGTGGCATAATTTATAATTGATGCTCCGAATACGGAAATGAATTCATTACGATAAAATAATTACATAGGATGGTCGTGCGAAGTGCCTTATTGAAAAAAATTTGCAGAAGACAATAGAGTGATTGGTGAGTTGTACCATGTGTTTTTCAACCAGAGAATTAAAAATTAAACAAAACTGGCTACTCATAATAGAAACTTGGTCCTTACAATATGATACGCAGATTAAACTTGTACACATAAAAAAATGATAAAAGTAAAAAAAAAGAAGTAGAAATAAGAGCATTGTCTAGAATGTGTAAAAAATAATGTGTGACAAAATAAGAAGTGAAGACATTATGAAAGTATGCGGGTTGATAGAAGATAAAGTGATTAAGACGAAGAAAGGAACATTGAGATGGTTCGGCAACCTAGTAAAATAAATATAGAGCGATATAAATCCATATGATAAGTATAGAGGATACGAAGAGTTTGGAAAGACCTAAAAAATGTGTCATGACCAAATGAGTCAATTCTAAAAAAGGAGGGGGGAAAAGGGTTTTTGAGAAAAGAGTAAGCATCATGAGATATAAGTATGGATGTGATGTATGCGAAATATATGTTTAAGGATATAATGAAGTAGAAATATGTTTTATTTCTGGCTACTACCACAGGGATATACCGTTATGGTTATGATGATAAGCAAATAATAGGTGCGTGACTGCGCGGTCACGCGCTGTACTTTTGTGTAGCCCCGAAAGTTTGTTCGAACCCCACCTTGCCCTAGATTTATCGAATAAAGGCATTTCTTCCTACCTAGTACCTAGTATTCGAGGATATGAAGATACCTATGACTTTGGTCATGTATATTATTAAAAAAAATAATAACGTAGATTGATTTGGACTATCAATATTCAATTCAAACAATTGTTTTCAACCTTTATATTCGAAATCAATGAAACAAGTTAAGATTAATGAATCAACTGTGTTCTGTATTGTGTACTGCCCAACTCCTTGATCTCGAAGATATTTGAAATATGTGGAAATCATTCAAGTGATGGAGGAATGCTTGGGAGGGATGCTATTCAAGATAATTAAGGATTCTATTCTAACTTAGGATTCCCCACCACCATCCTTGTCTACACGGAGCTTTATTCCAAGTTGAGATATTTATAGTATTATAAATGAAAACCTTCGTGACCTAATTGGTAAGACACATGTTTTCCGACACGAGGATATCGGGTTTAACTCCCATCGGTGATCAATTTTTTTAAATATTGTAGTATTTCAGTCTTATTTTCACTTAAAATGTTTAAGATTTTTAAAAGTTTTAAGTGAAAATAAGACCTGTTATTTGTTGACACATGCCAACACGCCCGTCACGTAATATTGTACACAACAAAAGAGTAATTCAATATTATATCATAATTGTATCAAATAAAAAATGTATATTAAATATAAGTCAACATCGCATTGTCTAGTTGGTGGAGTGCTTCATTTTTACTCGAAGGATTCGATACCTGATGGACCTTTAAGAAAGTCAATGGCTGAAGTGGTCTAACGGCTGGTTGCATACATTCAGCTAGTTGATCACATGAGCATGTGATATTTAAAACAGATATACCATTGTTTTTTCATAACCAAAAATTATTTGTACTCAAGAAATAGTTGTTGAATACGTTCTAAATGTTATTGTGATTTGTCATTTTATGTTGTTTGTCTAAAATATAAACGATTTTGAAGAAAAATATTTTATATTATCAACAAAAATCCTCTCCTTTTTATAAGTTTGAAAATGGCATTAACTGTGCATCAACGAGTTTGCATTAAATTTTGTGTGAAAAACGGATTTAACGGTCCGCAGACCTTGGGAATGTTGGAGAAGGGTTTTTCGGTGGCACGAACGCTTCAGAAGTGGTCGTGAATCGGTCGAGGACGACGAACGCAGTGGAAGTCGAACACCGATGAAAACATCGATAAAATCAAAGAAATGTTGGCCGAAAACCGCAAATTGACGATCAGAGAGCTGGCAGAGGACTTGAACATCGCTTATGGATCCGCTCAAGACATTTCGGTTAATGATTTGGGCCTCAGACGTGTCGCTGCAAAACTGGTGCCGAAAGACCTCAATTTCATGCAAAAAAAGGACCGCGTTGAAATCGCGAAACACATGATTTCCATGAGTTTTTGACCAAAAATAACACGAATACTATCCAGCAGCCTTCAAATGCACCTGATCTGGCTCCCTACGACTTTTTCGTGTTCAACGGACTTAAAAAACCGCTTCGCGGAACGCGTTACAGCGCCCGAGAGGATGTCATGAAAAAACCGAAGACAGCTCTGATGGACATACCGAAAATTGAGTACCAGCGGTGTTTCGAAGATTGGATCAAGCGCTGGAGTAAGTGCGTTGCAGTCGATGGGGAGTACTTTGAAGGGGACCATATCGATTTTGATGAATAAACGTGTATTTTCGATTTTATGAATAAAGTCCTAAAACTTTTTGATCAAAGTAGTAGTCCATGATAAGGAGAAAAATTCAAAAGAAGATTTTACTATTTCTAAGTTTACCCATCTCTGTTCTGAATTTTCTCATAAGTTTTTTACCGTTATTACGGTTAGATTGAAAAATTGGGCATGTTTCAGTAAGCCTGACAGGTATTATTGTATACAATGTAGTGTAATAAAATACTTTACAAACTTTTTCAACCATCGCGAAATATGTTTAAAAGCCTTATTGTGAATAAATAAAACTGGGACTTATATTTGGCACAGAAAAAAAAAACTAAAACTTCCGGGAGAGCATTTCGCTACTAAGATAGGAATTTTATCGTTAGTAAATACGAGTATTTATGAAAAAAATGCCAACCTAAATTTAATTTTTTCTAGTGTTTGAGGGAACTTTTTCTTCATCATGCGCTGTATGCTGAGTCCCGTGGTCCTCTGCTATGTCTCGAAATAGGCGCACTTCGTGTCTCTATCCCTTCCGGTCCTGCGCTATATTGAATGCTGCGCTTAAAGAGAATCCTGTTAACTTATTTATTTGATTCACCCATCTCATAGGATACCTTCCAGTTGCTCGCCTCCGTGATGCCCAGTGTTTCGAGACTTTTATCATTCTTTCTTGCAATACGCCCAAATTACGTTATGATTTTTTTTCTATATTTTGTCTCTATTCTTCATGGGATACAAAGCATCCTCCTCCAACAATTTGAGGAAACAGAGCATTGATTTATTTGGATTTGTATGCAGTAAGTTTGAGATGGAATTTCGACCAAGAAATTAACATTTCATTAACTTCTTATTTATGTACAAACTGGATTTAGGTATGTTATCTTGACAACCAAAATTTTTTTTAACATGTAAAGTCATATAGTTTTCCAAAATTAAGATCTTATCGAGTGTCCTAACATCTGTTAAACAATAAAAAAGATCCTGTTCAAATATTTCTGTATGGGTATCATATGCACCTGCAAGCTATGGGTTAATTATAGAAGGGCTTTAATATAACGACTCATTCGCATTACTGCAGCGAATCTGACGTGTTTGCAGAGTGCGCGGATTGAAGCTATCGCCCGTAGAAGGGTCAATTTCATATACCCTTCATATGACAATAGACCTTTCTACGGGTGATAGCTTCAATTCATGATGAAGCATCGAAAGGTGAATATGGGAAAGAAAAATAAAATATGAATCATGGAAAAATAAGTATCATCGTAGCTGTTGATATTTTTTTAGATTTTTGTCAAATTTATTGTATTCTTGTTCCATGCATTTTTTATGTAGTAACATATGATTAAACCTGTATCAAATGTAAAATAAAACTAATTACAAATTATGTACCACCAACCAAGTGATCTGGAGTGCTGTCTTTCGCCTTTCACCGAAGCTGACTAAATTATGGTCATTTCTACAGGCTCAGGTTCTAGCCTGGTGTTACGATGTTGGTATAACTGTTTCTTTTTTTATAATTTTTTTTCGTCTTTATTCTTGCTTACCATAAATATTTATTTTCAAAGATTTTTTTCACATGCATGAATTAACATTGTGCAAATGTTATTGCACTGCGTGTATGTAAAATGTATATTATATCATATATGGATTTTATAGATTTATCCTTAAATCTGTGGAGTAAATATATTAATATACTATTATTAAAACTCAATTGACATGTTGGTTAAGAGAAATAGATATAATAAACGTGGTTTGGATATAATATTATGCAAGGAAAAGTAAGAATTCAAATAATTTATGTTTGAGTGAATAATTCAGACCAAGTGAAGTGCATTAATGCGGCTCATTTCCGGGCTGAGGAACTTGCGGAAATTATTTCATTGTAATACCAAATTATAAAAGAAATACTGCCATGAAATTCAAGATATTATTTAGAAACCGGACGATTAACCTGATCCACGAACGGTTTCAGAGTTTTTAGATGACGTTTTTGAACTGTTATAAAACGGTGCTTGTTTACAAAATATTCACGGAGTTAAATACATACTAGTTTTATAAACACACTTTATATCATTTTCCCAAAAAAAATACTACATTAAAAATAACCATACCGTACCGACACATCATCTGACAGCTGAATGGTAAATTTTCGGTGACGTTGGTACCTAGATTTTTGTTTAGAAAGGAATTCTGGTCTGGTTTTCTTTTAACACCTTTCAGGTTGGTTGTATACAACGAAAATTTAATACAATTATACGAGATTTATAAGCTTAGGTTTAAAATTCCTCAACACGCATATCTTTCAATACCAGTTTATTAAATATATTATTAAGAGCTCATTAAACAAGTAATGCGAACATTTCGATTTTCTAAAGAATACTTTTTATAGAATAAGCTTCTTGATTTTAATTTTCCGATAGGAAAGTAAAACTTATATTTCTTTTAATCAAATATTTCCTGATTGAAAAGGAAAGAAAACCCTAAATGAACTAGAACTTTCTATGATTTATAGCATTCTAACAATTTCAAAAGAAAGTTTCATTAAATACATTTAGTTCTTTTTTGTGCTTGAATGTTAAAAACAATTAATTTCTTCTTCTTATGATTGGTTTTTCATTTGTTCAATGTGGGATAAGAAAATATTATAACAATGTTATTTAATATTAAAGCAATACATTTTTTATTTAAATTTCATTCCCAGCATATGCAATATATTACCTAGTTGGTATGACGCCTGTCTTCTAACTCAGAGGTTGCGGGTTCACACTCAGCTGGAACCCAGATTTTTTTAAAATGATAACATTCTGGTTTTTACTTAAGGTCTCTTTAACATGTTTCTGGTTGGTTGGAAGAGACATTGGTGTAAATCACTATGTTCATACAAAATTATAATCAAAAGAAGCACACACATACCCCCACATAGACAAGCATAAATCAGGCCAAGGCTTAGGTGTGTACTCCACATATGAAAAAACTCTCAATATACAACATATTCACAAAAACTCATTCGCATAATTCATATAAAAAAAACAATAATCATCACAACAATATTAATCAAAACCCTAATTATGAATAAAATATCTAAAAATAATATAGAAAAATATAAGGACAAAACTCAACACGTATACACATATGATGTACACAATAAACAGTTATTCAAATTAAAGTTTCAAATTTGGAAACATTGTTACAAAAGCAACAAAAAAACAGTTAAAAGAAAATCCAAAAGCAACATGCTTAAAATATAGTAAAAAAAAACAGGAACAATAAATTACTATAAATATAAATCCACAATATTCAAACTTCCATATGGCTTTCGTTTACCCGACACAAAAATATTCCGATAAAGATCAAGTTGAACAAGATACACAATATTTCAGCAACTACATATGATCTCGATAAAAATACTTCAACACTAAAAGAATAAAGTTATAGCGTATGTGAAAAATGTCCACTATCATGGCATACTCATTTTCTAGGCGGGGAAGACAGGTTATGAAAATAATTTATTCTTTAACGTGCAATATAAAATATATTTGACTGCCTCGTGTCCCTTGTTGGTACACAGAGTGTATCAAGGTGTAGAATATCTGAACAGCCAATACCATCATTAATTATTTTATGAAAAAATATAAGATAAGAAACAACTCTTCTTAAGGAAAAATTTTCAAGGCAAAATTCTGCCTCAAGGACATCGTAATCAAGCTTCTCTATATCAATCGACAATTTATCATTAATGTGCCGCAAGAAGTTATCTTGAACCATTTCAATAAGTTACTTCTTACATTGGTAGTAAGGATACCAAATTGTGGAGTTATACTCAAGTTGAATTCTTATTAGTGATGTGTACAATATTTTAAATACTCGTATAAGAGGATTCGTTATTTTTTTTGACATTCTTAACACAAAACAAGTCCGTATCGCTTGTTTGATAAATGTGTGGAAGAAAACTGAGTTTTTCATTAAACATTATCCCAAGTCTCTCTTCTCAGTCACTGTTTTCATGGGCCGACCTTAAATTGAATAGTCGATGGGCGTTTCAGTCTTAAGAGAGAATCTCATGATAAGACACGTTTCAACATTTAGTTGCTACTTATTCATGCAACACCATAAATGCAACTTGTCGATATTTTCCTACTTTCACTTTTTATAGCTTTAAAAAATATTCACATTATGAGTTAAGTATACGCGTGGTTTTGGAATTATACCATATATTTATATTCTATAACTTTCAGTGTCAGCGAATATCTTTATTATAGCACTATCCACCGGTGAAGTAATAAGGAGATTAACAGCCTTAGCTTCGTGAGTACGGGTGAGGAGTGCCGGCCTGTATACTGACTTGTAGAGGGTGGTGGAAAAAAGAGTGAGTTAGATCATCTGTTCCCAAACTTTTTCATCGGCTTATTTTGTGGCTAGATTGCTGTGGCTTTTTTATTTTGTAAAATGAGTTTAAAAATTAAAATAAATATAATAGTGTTGACTTTTTTATTTTTTATATCATAAAAACATCCACCCGTTACCCACTACCCTATGCAAGCGTCTTACATGCCGCCCTTTCTACCTGCTGATACTAGACCTAGCTCGCTTGTTTGTTGGTAGATACCTACCTTAAGGCCACTTGGATGCATTTTAAAGTTTGAAAGAGCAGACCACTAGAAGAAAAGTACATTATTAATTTAAGCTTATTGCGTGCGTAAAACAGAAATGTATACGAGTACTATAACTGTGGTATATATTTGTTTTGTTAGTCCTTCTTTATTAATTCATTCTACACACCCAACACATCTCAGAGTGCTCTTCTTTATCTTAGTCCCCACATTAGCTCTAAGTTCAGATTCATCCTTAATCACTTCATTCAGTATTATGTTATACATACATTGTAATGTGCTTCACCAACTATGTTATGCGATGTTGATTTGTATTAAATACAATGAAATCATTATAAAATACAAAATCTTTATTATATTACACTTTTATGTACTTATTGTAAAACCTGGTGGGTTTATTGCCACGTGGTTATTACACCCAACAAAACAAAAAGTTAAACAAGCCTGAAATTAAGAATCATAGAAATGAAATTATTTTGAACAAACTGGATAACGAGATTTGAATCCATAACCCCCGAGTTGGAAGTTAGGTATTTTATTAACCTGGCTAAAAGGTACGCCATTCACTTTGAAAAAAAAAATAAAAGCAAATTAATAGAATGCATCTTTTTCTCTTTATAGTTTCTCTCTACCTCGGAAGTTGGTGATCATCATGGACTTTACATCATGAACTATCTTGACCTTTAAGGCGTTAGCTGTGAATAAAGATATTGCACGAGTACTACTATGAAACCTCGCTCGAAAGTTCTTCAACTATGACACACTCGTACGTCTTTTTCTTATAATTCTTTTGCGCTGAATTTTCTCCTGCAATTTCTGTTGAAGAATCTCATATTTTTGTCCTCGCATTATATGTTATTGTATATCCGATGAACTTTTACTTTATCCTTTTAACAAGAAGTATAACATATGTCAGCTAATCCTAAAAGTTAATATTTAAGCAACATGAATTTTAGACGAAAAATAATATGTAACTAGGTCACTACCCACACAAGAAAATAAACTCAACTGCCATCTACTCAAACTAAATTTAAGGATGTGTACATGGTTCTGTCGAAAACACGATCGAATACAAGTAGTTCATTAATTCTGATTGAATTTTCTGAAAGCTGACAGATTGAACGATGACTTTTGTCATTTGTCGTGTAACCACTGTGATTTACCTCTGAATTACGCTTGATATTGAGAGCCGCTAAATTTGACGAAACAAAGCGATTTCAAATGAATACAAAGCTTTTGTTTACCGTCGGTGATTTTGAACGTGATTATCGTTGTTTTGTGGTGATCGACGATTTTTTATTAAATAAACCACGTGATGGATTCATGGTTTAGGTTTTAAAATAAAACCTCAAGGGTAGAATGTTATTTTAAAAAATGTAGTTACGATAAGCCATTTTTTAAATAATGAATAAAAAAAAAAGTAAAATAAGCTTAGTAAAAGTTTATTGAAAAGAGGAGCCGACCTCCGTAGCTTTGTTGGTAAGACGTTTTCTGCAAACCCGGGGGCTACGAATTCGATTTGAATTTGAACCCAATTAATTTTAAAAGAGATTCTAGTCTGGTTTTCATTTCAAGCCTTTTTAAATCTATTTGGTTAGTTGAAAAAGAAATAATAGTTGGAAGGGTTGCTTAGCGATTAACTTGTCACGTTATACTATATACAATAAAATTATTATATAATACAATAAATGAAAACAACAAGAGTCAAAATCCTTTGATTCCCGCAATTTGATTTAATGTTGTTATTTTGAAATCTTTCAAAAGATTTCCATAACACTATATTTATAAATAGTAAAATTCCTCTACAATCCAGTTGATACCACAGCTGTCTTCGTGCCCGGGGTTCGAAGTTTTGATTTTCATTGGTACCTGATTTTTTAAAATTATTCTAGTCTGGTTTTCCCTAACGGAATCTTTAACATATTTCTATTGCAGTTCTTTGAATGTGATTTCCAGATGACTATAAACTAGCAAGATTGTACTATATACGAGTATGTACAAGGAAAAATTAACTTTTTCTTTCTTCTTCCCAGTGTCATGTTAGGTCTCTCCAACGTTGAATATCACTTGAGAGTAGACATTTTTGTCCCCGACAGCCCGAAAAAGATTTCCAACGCTCCTTATGCCAGTCCAATCACGTATATTGCGGATATTTAACATAAGACATTATAATTTTAAACAGCAATTTTTTTCTTAAGTACAAAATAATTAACTTTACTGTAAGTTTATTGCCTACAATTGGCAGTAAAAATTGTTGTTTCAAGCTTATTTTATCTGAATTTCCGATTTTTTAACTACTTATTAGCTTTGCATAAAATGGTAGATTTTATTATAAAATAAATACTTTATCGATGACTTTCTTCGCCTAGGTGATAAGACACCTGTCTTCTCCAGATTTTTAAAAAAGAAAACTTAAGCCATCTTTAACATTTTATTGGCTGGTTGGCAAAGATTGCCACATTACAAAATACAACCAGGTTTTACTATATGCAACGGAAGTGTCATACAATAATACAATTAACAAAATGAACGGATTTTTCAAGTAAATTATATGTTTTAAAAGTAATCGATTATTTTTTAAATATACGCTAAAGCTACTTCAAGGGCGTTATTACAGCTGGAAGTCGTTAAACATTGAAAAAATCTAGTTTTCATGATGACTCTAAACCTCAATGATTTTACATAATGTTGTACATATGAGTAAAGTTTTATACAAAAATTTATACATTATTATTATTTCATGCCAATTGTCTCCTGTGCCTAGTAGGAAAGTCGTTTGACTTTCACACGGGGATTTCAGGTTCGATTTCCAATGGTACTTGAAAAAAAGGTTCCAGTGAAGTAAACAAGTTCGTTTGATAACAAGACTCACACGAGTTAGACTAATAGTATTGCAAACACGAAGGTGTCTAGTGCTAAACTCGCAGGTTCGATTTATGGAGTTGAAGTCAATGCTGTCTCCAGATCACGCTTTTCAATTTGTCAAGATCATCAACTCAGATTTGTAGAAGAGTAGCCTACGAATGTATGAATTTCATAATTATCAAGCGGTTATCATCAGTAAGACCATAAAGAATATGATTTTATTCATAACCTTGAGATTTAAACACAAGCCCTTTTGTATAAATAGAAATCACATTTCAAGTCACTACACATTATATAATACCGAATACAAAATATGTCAGGTGTTAAATGTACCCTCATCGCATAAATACAAAAGGACAAACGCAATAAATATGTCAAACACCTAGCAAACGGCAAATCTCCAAAATGTTACAAAATTTTCGAAATATATACATGTTTATTTATTTACTCTTGCGAAATTTTTCAAATATAAAATACCGTATTTTCACTGAGTAGTCCAGCAAAAAATGTATTTACATCGTTTCTTTTCTTATTACTTGCTCAGCATGACAAATTCATTTATGAAAAATTTGAAATGCAATATAATTTCACAATCTCTTTTCGCGCGGGTAGATTCTCTCTTGGACGAACAATGAAAATTGAGTAGAAGGAAATACAAAAAAGGAAAACAATAATTACTGTCATATTCAACTAACTGAAAAATGATATCTTGCAACTCAGTCGTTCCTCTATCGAATTCATTCATTTCTTTAAGTTTTTTAAAACAAGTATTGCTGTAAACGTACTATAGCAATACGAGTATTAAAAAGTGTTGACAGTATATGCATGTGTTTTCATAATCAACCAGTAAATGCTGAAATTGTGTTATAGGGTGTCGGCTGAAGAATATCTAACATCCTCGCTGGCTGAAAAATATTTGGATATCGTCGTTGCTGGGTACAGTATGTTAGTCAAGGTTAACCTCGCCATTTTAACGTCAATTCAGTTGGAAAACGAAGCTACGCCGTAGAGTTTTAATTTTTTCCCCTCTTCTTTAAGTGAGAGAGCTATTGCATACCAGCAAACTCACCAGTCACACCGCTGTACTGGATCCAAAGGCACATCTGAAGTGAGACGATCGGAGCACACCGGTGTGTTTTTACCTACCTTTTTTTCGAAAAAATAGATATGATGGAAGCCCTAGGTATTTTTATACCTCCGAATACTAGGCGGAAAATGCACGTGTCATTCGAGGGTAGTAGCACATTGCGAGGTTCAAACCGGCGACATTCCACACGGAAGTACAGTAGCCCATGCACCTCGATATATCTGAATATACTCACATATCATATATATGTACGCTAAACTTACCATTTATTTACTATGTATACCATCACACTATTTCTTTGCTAACAAAGGCAGATAGTTCTAAATATCAGATAACGACTTTCGTAGCCTAGTTTGTCGGACGCTTGACTTTCATCCGAATGATTTGTTTTTGATTCTCGATGGTATTAAAAAAAAGGGCCCTAGTCTGGCAATACTTGCAAGTGTCAATTATGTGTGCGAGTGTTATTGACACTCCACGTACGGTAGTGTTACCAATACTTACAATGATGAACCATGAGTTCTATTTATCCTCCAGTGGTTCCAAACCTGAACTCTTGTTTACTAGGAGCCTACAACATTGTTGTTTCCCAGCTATACACTTCAATATGTTCGAATCACTAATTCAACTATAACTCTTTCGATTTAAAATACTTATTACATTTTTTTCTTACAAATTTCTCTCAATTGGTCTAACCATACTTTAAGAGAGTTTTAATTTATTGACTTATGTGCTAGTAAAGATATATATTGAGACTGGAAAAAAGGTAATGTTTTGAAATTCATTAATGAAATTAACCCTTAATGATTTAAATTATTTCTGGAGGCTGTGGTTCTTGAATGTTGTCTTTTTCACCTGATTTAAAATTGAGTATTTCATCTGATTTACACAGGTAAATGAGTTGATTTTTCTTTTCACTGAAATGAATTCGAATGAAAAAATTGAACATCGTAACACATCACTAAATTGTTGGCTTCAAAGTTGCCCACGACCCAATGAATAGAAACACGCTATGTGGTCAAGATAACAATAAAAAAAGTTGAATGTTGAGTGAGTGTAATTTGATCTGTCTGAAACATTACTACCATCAATGACCTTAGACAGGGAGTGGTCCGGGACTCAGAGGCTGAAATTAATGGAAAACTTTTCTATAAATTTGTATATCTTCTTAAATACACGAATGTCATTGATATAGTCGCAAGGTCTAGAGACGGACTCATAGATACATTTAACGTTATTGCCCTAGATCAGAGAGAGTTCAGCGTTTAAGTTAGATATATTAAAAAAAATTATGGCTGTACAGATACGAGAAACTATATATTATTTTTTCGTTTATTTTAGACCCCTAGGAAATAATATAAATTACACCAAAAAGTAAATAAAATGATTAATAAAACCAGCTAATAAACAGTACTTTGGTTTACAAATTCAGCTAAAATCACAACTGCTTTCACGTTACACAAATATTCTGATGTGTAAGCTCAAACTTGTTCGACAGTAATTTGTAATTTCAGCTGTCTTATCTGATACTCGTACAACCAGGAGTTTAATGATCTCCTAGCGGAACAACGCATTACTTTATTTGTTAAGTTTGGAAAACTCCGTTGGACCATGTTGTGGAAATGGATAATGAAATTCTATTTATTTTGATTTTTCTGATTCACAAATTTATAGATTCCAGTATGTTTTCATTGAAGATGCTAAGCTGACATATGGTAGTCATAAATATTTGCACCATTCGTCCACTTCTAAAAATTCTAGTGATTGATTTCAAACTTTGTCTTTTTGTATTCAAAACCTTTAATAGGGTGCTTCAATTTTATCTTTTGAATCTGTGTCTGAAGGGTATTCTTCCGGAGAAAATAAGAATTTTCAGGTACATTTCTTCTTCATTTAATAAATTGGTTGTTCCAAATTAATTCAATAGGATGGGGTATTGTGACAAAGCTGCCTAATTGTGTCATAGATGTGTGTAGCGTGTGCAACACGAAGCACTTAAATATAGTCCTTTTTAGGAAGTCTTAACAAAATGTATGAATGTGTTGGAATCGTTTGTCAGAGAACCTTAAGAACAGCTTACTCTCGAAACGGCCATGTATAAATAGCCTTTTTATTATTATTGGCTGAACGGCGAGGAGTATTTGGACAGTACACGTGAAGGCCGTATATCTGTTGGAATGTCTAGGTTTTGATGGATGGATGGATGCAAGGATAGGTGGAGAGCCCAGCTGGAGATACCTGACATAGTATAGAAGGGATGTTCTAGGAGAAGGTTATGACCCACCCGCAGTTGTACAGTAATGATGATGATGTAAGAAACGTTAAAGTTAAAATAAATAAATTGATGTAAAATAATAGATGGAAACATTCACAAAATTAGTGTAGTTTGCAAACTGACATGTCTGACATGAAAACAACATTGTCTGATATGAAAACTACATCACATAAAGCATGTAACTAAAATATCAAGCACAAATCAATAAAAATACACAATTTAATAAAAACATATTCGTCCATTTTTTCGCTTGCCTTATCCCATCCATTTGAAGTCGGCCACTTGAACCTTTATTCCCCATCTCTATCGATCTTGTCAATCACTTGGGGATAGTTTGAGTCTCATTATGTCCTCCTCCACTTTCTAAAGGCTCTTCTTGGGTCTCTCTATTCGTCTCTTTGGGGTTCCCAATTCGTGGCTGTCTTTAGCGTAGACCTTTATCCCACCGTTGCACGTGCCTATACCAGCGTAGTCGTGCATTCCTGGCTTTCTCTACTATTGACACAAATTTAATAAAAACATGATCATCAACAAAACGATGTTTTGACCACTGCACTAGCGTATTCCAGTCATATCGCACCGGTTAAAGGTATATGCTTCCATTGTTCCCCCATCGCTGCAATTATTGCATGAAAACGTTACACCATATGTTATATTCCAAAACACCGCCAGAAAAAATAAAATCAACAAAATACTGATACAAAATAATCAAATAACACAAGCAGTCCAGTGAAAACTTTGTTTTTTTTTATACTGTTATCATGAGCTATCCCAACATAATAAAATAAATTAGTGATGATGATGATAGTTATTATATAATCAAGTGAATTGGCCTGTAACCTCTGATAAAGGTAAGATAATCTTGTTATTTTTCCGTTTTTTAATTATATTCAATTAATTTTATGCGCCGTTGTTAATGGGGGCTCACAAGGGCTTCGTCACATAATGGATAAGATAAGGCAGTCGCCAAAATACGATATTGGCGATAGAATATGGCATTTGCATTCTCTAAAGCTAGGGATTTTATTTCACGGATAGTAATAAAAAGAGAAAATACGTTATCATTAAATAAATGCATTACATTTATTACACAAAAAACGGATATCACGACCTACGTGAAAGTTAATAAAGCGCTTATCTTGAAATATGGGGGTAGCGGGTTTGATTCCCGTTGGTAATTATATTTTTGTAAGAAATGTTTCTAGTTTGGTTTTCACTTAAATTGTTTAACACCTTTGCGGTTGGTTGAAAGAGATTGCCACCTTGAAATAAATTCATCAGATTGTACTTTCATATAAAATGTAATACATAAAATGTAATAAGTTATTTGTATTTACTGAAAATCTGAAAAATGATATCCTATAAAATCCTCGAAACTGAGATGATACGGTTTGTGCTATGAACGATGATATACTGTGATATATACGAGTATATCGAATGAATTTGTTGTTTAACATAAGTGCTTACCAATTTATGTAAGATCTTGTTACTACCGGCATAAACCATATTTTAAATAAATTTGTCTCGTTTTTAGATTACTTTGTGATTAATTGTGATAAAAAAATTAAATAAATCATAGTTGTTGAGACAAATTGTCTAAATCGTTACTTATAAGATGCGCACTATTAAAATTTCCAGCACTGAGTGTGAACATAAACTAATTGAAGATAGGTTCTAGTTAAAGGAAATTCATTAATTAGTAATTAACTATACCAGTAGTTAGGCCTCGGTGCCTATAATTATACGAGTAGTAAACGTGCCGTTAAACTGCTTTAAATTATATGAACACACTATCAAATATAAATTATCACCAATACCATGAAGATAGGTGACATTATATAATTACTTACTAACTAAGCAATTATATTTTGTTTGGTTAAGATATTCCAGATCTAGTTGGTAAAATAGCCTAGTTGGTAAAATGCTAGTCATCCGTTTTGGGTTTCACTACACAATTCTGTTGTAAAAAGTGGAAGGTTAAATTCCTGTTGCTAAAAATCAGACTGGAACCATTTTTTTGGAAACTATCGGGAATCGAGTTTGAAATCATCAGACTAGTAGACAAACGTTATATTCGTTATGCCACGAAGGTCGTTAATCGTCATTATTAACTTACTTCAAATAAATTAAATCCACAAACACCAACCACCACAGATTAGCTCATATAAATAAATATAGGTTCTTTGATATCAACATAGTGTGCACATATATAAATATATTTCGAAATCGCACATATATCTCAAAACAAACTGCAGAAAATACATTTAAGAGAGAAGCTGTTAAAAGGTCTGGGCTCATCTTACAACATCCCTCCGGCCGAGATACACCCCACCAATATATGCGAGCTCGGCTGCAAGGACACCAGATGTTTTTTCAGCCAAGAAGAAAAACAGAGAAAATTAATATATGGTAGAAAAAAAAAATTAACAAGTTTGTCAGCAAAAAAAAAAGAAAATCTGATCGGAGTCTCAATTTTATAAAAATAAAATTACAAATGGAAAATGATGTTTGCATATACAAATCACAATACAAAGATGAAAATAAATAAGTAGTAATATTAAAGATAATGAGAAGACAACGCACAAACACGCATAAGATACACAACTCAAGATTCACCCCCAGCGAAGAAAAAGAAAAGCAAATAAGAGTTTAAATCACAAAAAAATAATCACTAACGGAACTTACAACTATTCACCCGCTCTTTCGCAAGGGCAGGGGCCACACATTCCAGCATTTGCTGGCCGAGTATGAGAAGGACCCGTCAAATAATGTTAGATTAGGGTTTGGGATGATTAAAATAGTTTCTCTGCTTCTAGTTTCATAACTTTCAAATTCAGTTTTCCGAAGAGGTGGCATTTTTGTCTTGATAATTTTATGCATGAGTACGCTTAAGTGAAGAAACCGTATCTGTTCTATGTCAATAATTTTAAAAGCTCTCAAAAAAGGGAAGGTAGATGTTGAAATAATTTGCAGCTTCATTTCCGTTTTCTTTAAAAGGCACGGCCCATAGATACAATTACCATACTCGACTAATGGAATTCTACGTCTAGCTTCAATTGACAAATTTTGACAGATGCGATAAATATTTTTAAGCCGCGAAAAAGCCCATTATAATTTAGTTTTAAAGAGAGCCTCGAATCTCAAGTGAAATTCCATATACACACCTGAATTTAGCACCACGCTCTCTGTAGGTACGATAGCGTTACCAATCTTTATCTTCAAATGTTCCTTCAACTTCCTCGACTTGGCTTGTACCCATAATAATCATGACCGATTTTGAAGGATTTAAGAGAAACGCATGCCTCTCAGACCATATAATCAGTCACTCAAGATCATCATTTATGTGTTGAGTAGCAGACTGAACCTCATCACTTATAAATGAATAATAAAGTTGAGTTTTTTCCACATACAGGCGGTAGCTACATTTTTTAAAATCATTTGGAAGATCGAATGTATATAGGTTAAAAAGTAGGAGACCCAGTATTGTCTCTTAGCCACGCACTTTAACATGTCCATTTCACCAAATCAGATACATATGTTGAGGGGCACCATGCTAATAAATAAGTTAAAAGCAAGATTTTAAGGCTTAATTACGAGGAAAAAAATATTTTATACCAAGTTTAGAATTTTCTCGCATTTAATTAACTAATTACTAATGAGCTTGAAGTAATTACTAATGAGCCTTTCATTCAAACCTAAGGCGAGTTCCAAGAAGATGCATACTCCATGCTAATCTTGTTTTTGCATATTTTTTGTATTAATTTTAATTTATTATTATAATTTAAAATATTAATTTTTGTGGACCTGTACTGGAGCTTCTGAGCCCTGGCCTGTTGTGTGCGATAGTTCGTTTGTACTTATTTTTGTAAGCAGATTGTATGAATCATGTTAGTGTTTTGATACGTATGTATATTATTGTAGTATTTAGTATTTATATATTCACTCGCTCCCTGATTGAGTTTTTATAAAATAAATTATGGTTGAAATCAACCGTAAATAAATAAACAAAATAGACTATGACACGTTTGCAGTTTTAACGATTGAGGGAGGTAGAATAAAAATGTAATGAAATGCAATTTATTAAAAAAATTGTCAAATTAACTTTTTCGTACGATAGGCAAGCAATCCATCGTAATCGAGTATGATTTTCAGTCATCCTGCGGATGCGTGTATTGCTTTATTGTGTACAAGCTGTTACACTCCAGCAAGGACATAATCTTGACCAATTAAACCCAAAATGATAGACGATCGGCAGATTTCTGCTGGAACCTTTTGTTAGACTTTTTTTTTACAAAGCATTATTTGATTTGCTTGACAAAGTCTTAAGAATTTATGATAAGCAGCATGCAAGCTACAGAAAAATAAATTTAAATGTAAAATGGTTTAAGATTAAAACCAGGAATTGAATTCGCGCTAAGCGCCCGTTTGCTAGGCGTAAATGCGACCGTTACGCCACGAACTGTTTCTTAATGTGTAACTAAAGCGCTCATCTCGATATTGCTACCTTAATATTCCGTTTTATTTTTCTATTTCAATAAAATGTTCACATTAAAACTTTGTATTGATTAATTGATAATAAACATTTACTCGAATAGTTCAGTAGTTAGAGAACGCATCTATCATCATCCATAATTCTGCCAGTACATAGCAAATTTAGCCGAAAGACACTTTGGACAAGATGATCTCAACTGTGAACACAGCGGCGAGAATGATTGATGAAATAGATTCTTCGGATTTCGGATCCTCGGAAATTCGAAATTCAATTCAGCGAATATGTGTGCCAAAATCCCCCATTTCATTTAGATGATTGAGTTACGTGAAAAACTTCCGATTTTGTTCATAAAGCGGAACATTTTGTAAATCAAACTCGACAAAACGCAAATGCCAATTTTCGGCAAATCAAAGTTCGTCAAAAGAAAATCAAAATAAGCGTAAATATTTGGTTGGTTACATTTCCACACGCGTTTAAATGAAGAAAAAAAAACATGACTAATTCGAGATATTCTTTATATTTAAAAACAACTAAACGTTTGTGGATTTCCTTTAATTTATGAATTACTTAAATAGCGCTGTTTTGATAACACACCAACTGAAGAGAGCTAAATTTAAAAATTTATAATATGCTACTCATAATGCCATTAAATAAAATCAGATAATTAAAAAATGATTACTTAAAGTATATCTACATTTCCCTGGTAATGCTGCCTATATAACCATATTTATTAACACTTTGATCCCGATCTCGTGTTTTAACATGATAAATTAGATTTGCGTTAAGTCCTGGTCCCGTGTTTTCACGTGATCGATAACTCTTCAAGTAAAGGATATATTAGCATATATTTTTGTAAACAATTCTAGTTTTAAACGTAAGTCTCCTGATTTCTAATTTCTAACATAGACAATAAGATAGTGAAAATATACATTAATTCTGACGTCGTGTCATCAATGTTTCTCCAAACAGCTTGTTAAAGAACGTGTCTAAAAATGTGTTGATAAGTGAGATCAGGTACATGTGTGAGGAGAATGATGTAGCTCTCCACAAAGGAGAATGTTTGTAGAGTTATCATACTAAACTATATTGACAAAGTATTTTAAACAAATACATAAAGTTTCATTTCAACATTCCGAATATTGATTTAGATTTAGCAATTTTAGTAAACTCTTCATCAAAATCAGAATTTCCCAAAAACAATCCAGGCACTGGGAAAGGTTGTTTTGATTTCGATCGGGTCTTAAAGTATTAAAATAAATATTAGAGATTATTTTCTTTAAGAAGTGGACTCATTTTTTAAGGACTTTATTTTCCAAATCAATCAATCATTTGTACATTTTTAATGAATATTTAGGCAGATATTTCCAAAAAGTAATAGATAATAATTTTCTCGTAATAAACTCAAAGCAATTATATTCCAGAATGACTTCCATTTGACGTGTTTGAGACGAGTTCTTGAAAGTGGCTTTACACGTACTGATATGTCCCCTGCATTTGCCGTCTTAAGAATAATCAATTGCGCTGGATGGGATATGTGAGGTTTATGGAAAATAATTGGTTGACTAAGGACGTTCTTTATGGTCGGCGACCGTGGTCTAACGGTTAACATTCACGCTTAGCATAAATTTTTATATCGCTTTTTAAAAACAACACAAAAACAGTGCTGTATAAAAGTACCCCTGATGAAAGGCTGCAGCTGATTAAACATTCCGATCATTTTGGAACATTGATCTTCTCTTACTAGCGGAACTTTGGGTTTGACCTATCAAGAGTGTGTGCTTGCTGAAGTGCAATAGCTTTCACACCATAAACCAATATATGCCCAAGCAAGTTCTTTCCACAATAATGAGGGAAAATCTATCGTATCTCTACGGAGAGATTTGTCATGCAAGAATTCTTAAAGTCAGCCTCTTCATTTCAAGAGGCTGACTTTAAGAATTTTCCACTTTTTTTTTTTTTTTCCAATTTTCCAATTTTCCACTCTTCAGTATCATTTTCACAATCTCCTTTCAGAGATTGTGAAAATGATACTGAAGAGTGGAAGTCACCTACTCTAGACAGTCAAAAATGGACACATATGTTCCACATAAAAATGTGCTCCATGATACCAACTGGTTAAGGAAGCTGCTGAAGAGGAGGCAGTATGAGCGATCAACTTAGACGAGACCTCTAAACCATTGCCTTTGATGCGATGTCTGAACTCGACTGAGCGGATTGAGAATTTGTTTGAATGTTACAGGAATGAATTTAGCTCCACACAACTGCTTTGAGACTTAAGGGTGAAAATTGCGTCTCCATTGTCTTCTTTGATATATGACTGTTATGTGATTGTTTAGAATGATAATACTAATAAAAGCCTTATTTAAATTACAGCGTTTAGCGACCAAGCTCTCCCTAAGGGCGCTCTTACTCGGGAATTGAACACGGGAATCTTTTTGAAGGATTAAAAATATTACAATAAATAAAGTAAGTTGGGTGTGAGGATAGAAATGTGGTTGATGTGGTCATTAAATTTGATACTTCTCCGATCTTCAGCAAATGTTTGGAATCGATTTCGATTCCATTAGCAAATGTTTAGAAAAACATATTTGATGCAAAAAATCGCAGAAGAATTACCAAGGGAAAATGAACTACAAATAATGAGATGTTTCCATAGTACATTTTAAATCTACGCCTGTGAGATGTTCCTTTAGAGAGGAGTAGAATATTAAATTAGATTTCATCTTCGTCGAATAAATCGATTGTTTCAAATCGATCTAATAGGGTTGGTTATCGTGCCAAGGCTTTTACCGTTGCTAATACTGTGCCATGGAATGGGCTGACTTTAAAAGTTAGATATATGTATGGTGTGTGTAGCTTTAGCGTGTGCGTATTTGAAATCAAGACTTTTTGGAGGGTCTTATCAAAATTTATGTATTTTCATTATTTTATGTACTCGTACATGGTTAAATCATGATTCACTTGGCGGGTTTATTGTTATGCAGCAATTTCTTCCAAGCCACAATCAATTTTTTTTATGTATGATAAACTATACTTAACCTCTAGATGAACTTGTTACTATCATACGTGTATATCAGAAGACCTACAAAGGCTTCATTGTAGTTCGTCTTTCCTTGATAAACTTTCTAGGGGTTTCTTACGAAATATGTTTTTTCTAAACATGAGAAGTACTAAATCCAATGACCGCAGCCACCATATTTCTATCCTTACACTCAACTTATTTAGTAATCGTTTTTTTGTATATTAATATCTAAGAATTCTTAGAAGATAATCGTGATTTAGAGCACCCTTGAGGAGAGTCTGCTCTCTAAACGGAGTTTTATAAATTGTCCTTATATTATTATTACAGACACACCTTTCAAGATCTTCCGATAACAATAAAAAATAATAAATTATTTAGGGTGAGTACAACACAACGAAGTGATTGACAAAGCAAAATGAGAATTTGATTTGGAAGGTATTCTATTAGAGGAGAGAACTAAGAGAAATAACTTGTAATAAATAAACAATCATATTTAATGGCACTAGAAAACTTACACTTAAAAGTACTTCTGGATAAGATTCGAGGAGTAAATATTATATATCTCTGAATTGTTCGAAATATTGATTCATTGATTTAAGGTACTTATCATAGACTGAGGGAGCGACCAATACTTGACCTGTTTGTGAAGAGTTTTACACACATACACGTCCTCGTAACTGGGAGTAAAGGCGGTCGGTGGCTGAGATTTCTGGGGGTCGGAGAGAATTCACTATTCCGTTACTAAAATATTCCACGTAGTATGAAGTTCTTTAGAATCGTTTTCAATTTATTTATGATGGTAACTATTATTCTTCTTCTTCTTCTAAGTGCCCTGTCGGGTCCCCCCAACGTTGGCGATCACTTCGGCGAATCCGTCTCGGTCCTGAGCCGCCCGGAACAGTTCCTCTGCGCTCCGGATGCCGGTCCACTCCCTCACATTCTGCAGCCAGGACATCTGTCTTCTTCCGGCCCCCCGGTGTCCCTCGACTTTCCCCTTCAATATAAGCTGGAGCAAGTGGTACTTCTCTCCACGCAGCACGTGACCCAGATATGAAATCTTTCTAACTTTTATAGTGGACAACAACTCCCTGTCAGCTCTAGCTCGCCTCAGGACTTCGGTATTTGTCACCATGTCTGTCCAGGGAATTTTGAGCATTCGACGATGCAACCACATTTCAAATGCTTCCAGTCTGTTCATTGCCTGGACTTTCAAGGTCCATGTTTCACAACCGTACAATAAAACAGACCACACATAGCATCTAATCATCCTCTGACGGAGTTTCAAATTTAAGTTGTCATCACAGAAGAGCGACTTCATTTTATTAAATGCAGTTCTTGCTGCCTCAATTCTGCACCTGATTTCCACATCCGGGTCGAGAGACTGCGTGAGTATGTTGCCGAGGTATCTGAATTTCTCCACCCTTTCGACGCTACGGCCGTTCAAACGCAACACTGACCCACTGTAATCCAACCGCCCGAATGTCATCCACTTGGTTTTACTGACATTTATTGTAAGACCCACTCTTTCACCGGACTCGTCAACAAGATTAAGAAGGTCCTGGAGATCATTGACGCTTTCGGCTAGTAAAACGGTGTCATCCGCATATCTGATATTGTTTATCATAACGCCATTAATCTTCAAACCTTTATCGGTGCTGCTGAGGGATCTTTTAAAGACATGGTCAGAATATAAATTGAATAACAATGGAGACAGGATACAACCCTGTCTTACGCCTCGTTGGATAGCAATTGCATTCGAATTCTCGCATCATTGTCTTATTTCGGCTGTCTGGAACCAGTAGAGGTTCTTAATAAAATTCAGATCTTTAGTATCAATGTTGCAATCGGCAAGCATTCTCATTAAGTCAGTATGTCTTACCCTGTCAAATGCCTTCTCGTAGTCAATAAAGCATGCAACTACTTCCTTTCTTTGATCTCGACACTTTTTTATTAATACGTTTACAGCCAATAGTGCTTCACGTATTCCAAACGCATTCCTGAAGCCAAATTGAGTATGGTCCAAGTCCTGCTCACATTTACTACGTATTCTGGCATGAATTATCTTAAGAAACAGTTTCAAGACATGGCTCATAAGACTAATCAATCTGTAATCTCCGCATTTTTTAGGGTGTTGCTTTTTAGGTAACGTCACAAAGGTGGATTTCAACCAGTCTTGGGGTAAATTCCCCGTGTCATATATTGCGTTAAAAAATTTCAATAGATAGTTAATGTTGTCATCATCAATAAGCTTCAACACCTCGATTGGGATGCTGTCCGGGCCGCATGCTTTACGGTTGTCCGAAGTCTGTATCGCATGAAGAACTTCAGATTTTATTATTGGTGGTCCATATAAATCTGCGGAAATATCGGTATCAGGTCTATTATCTTTAAATGCATCACAGATGTATTTTTCCCATGTTTGCAAAATTTCTTTATCATCCAATATAAGTTTGTTGGAGTCGTCGACCAAACATGATGGAGTGCTCTTTCTCGCAGTACTATTATTAACCGATTGTAATTAAAATTTTAAATGTAAACGAATTATGTAAGTGCTAGAAAATTATATATATCAATTTTCGAAAATTAATCTCTTTAAGTCGAAACGACGATTTGATCACAATAAATGTTAATTTATTTACACACTTTTTTGTACAATAAGTACACAGTCATTTTATTACTGAATGGTAATCTTTTCCAACAAACCAGATAATAATTGACATATTAGTAGTGCCAATGGCTACATTATTTTGAAACAGAAAACTTAATCATCGTCAAAGCATTAAAATAACAAATGAAATAATAATACTAACAAATGTTACTAAATATTGGGAAAAGATAAAGAAGATAGAAAGGACAAGAAAATATTTTTTTTAAAGAATATATATGACCGAAGTAATAAGTATCCTTATACCGTCGAATACTAGACGGAAAAAAATGCCTGTGTCATTCGAGGGGGGTAGCATAGCGTGTGGGTTGAACCGACGACCTTCCGCACGGAAGTCCAGTGCGTTACTACGCGGCCATGCACCTCACTAGAAAACACATTTGGCCATTGAAGAGGGAACTAATATTTTTTAAGTCGCTGTTTGATGAAAGTCAACGAGAGTGAGAGCCTTACAACAGCTAGTAACTAGTTCCAGAGTCATACGGCATGGATAGTAAATAACTACTTGAAGACGGAAAAGTTTAATATACTAAAAGGAAATGTCTGCTTGAGCGTAGCGCTAGTCAATGATCTGAGACGCGCTGAACATTTTCGGCAAGGTATTGAGAGGTGGCGGGACAGTTTAGGATTTTAAATAAAAGCGCAAATACACAAACTAGTCAATAATTTCTTATTATTAATCTTTTTTTTAAATATTATTTGATGGTTAAAAAAATCCAAGATTAAAAATGGATCTCATACATTCTATAAACATTTTACTAACATAGCTTTCAATTTGTCGTTATACATAGTTTATCTTATTTAAGACACTACTTGTCCCTCCCGCCACCCGTCTTATATCACCCAAAATACTCATCATCTTTCCGATCATGCGCAACGGTCTAGAAGATATAGTTTATTGACTTTCTCAGTAGTATAGGAAGACCAGTTGAAAATTGTTAGACCTCTGTGCTCCAGAGTCAGACCTCCGTGATGAAGTTGGTAAGCCACTTGTCTTTCACATTTTAGTTTTTGGTTCGATACCCGATGGTTCCCATGAATAAAAATATGTTCCAGTCTAGTGAAAAGAGTTTGTCTAGCAACATGCATTATAAACGTTGACGATGATATACGATGGTTTGGAGAGTTTTGTTCCTACTTCAGTGGTCCTAAAAACCACGTTTTTCTCGGCCATGTCTTTCAAAATTGATTCATATGGTACCTTCCAACTTATCTGAATTAGCGATTCGGACATATTGAAGAGCGCGATCGGGAGACACCATTCTCTAGACTCCATTAATCGAAACTTAGGGCAACTTAAAAACTTGAGTTGGTGCGAAACTTGGAAATTTTATCAGGTTCTATCGGGAATCGAACTTGGATGAAGAGCTGGCCTTTGTGCAGGCAATGGGATCCCTTCAAAAGATAATAATGAATCCACTTTTTGTCTCTAAATCCTTTTTTTTGCATTATATTATATATTCGTTGTATACAGCTTAATCTGTAGGGTTTATTGCCATGTGGAGATCAATTCCATCCAACCAGTATGTTACAGAGGTCGGAAATTAAAACTAGGCACGAACTCTTTAAAAACATACGGGGATCAAATTCGCTACTCCTAAGCTGGAAGACAGGCGTCTTACCAATTATGTTACGAAGGTTATCTTCTGCATCATAACCGAAATTAAAGAAATCTATTTCTTATAAATTCAAAAAGTAGGAGAGTTCACTTGGATTTTGATTTATCATCCCTCATACATCTCTCGCCTCTGCATGACACGGCGGAAACCGTTTGACTGACAGCACATCGTATTTCTGTCGTTTATTGGAGTTGGGAAAGAATATCAATATGCTCGACTCATTCGTGTCTTATTTGAATTGTGTGATATAACATGATGGCGTGTCATTATATTGAACTTACCTATAGATATTTTATTATTGGAATATTTATGCTCTATGGTTGGGAAGGACATTTTTAGCTCTGTAATAAAGAAATTATTTGTTGAATCAACGCCAAGTTTTTCCAATTTATGTCAAATAACATATATAGCCCTTTAGCTTGGAGTCCTTCACACGTTTGTATCATGGGTAATGAATATGTCAATTCCTTGCCAAAGAAAATATGTTCAACCGGTCGACCTCTGTCTAATTTTTCTGTTAGTAACTGATCTTTTAAATTATTGTATATTGAAATAGGATTCTTTGTTCCGAATGACTTTGGATTGGGATATAGCTGCTTTAAATAAAGGCTGTAGATATGATATAAACCCAGCAATCTATTCATTGGAAACCATGGTTTAATCTAATAATAATGAACATGACGAAAGTGTCGATTATACGTCGCTTGCGATTAGATCACTGCGTGATTGATGGCCGCTAGTCAGTCACCTTCACATAATTTGCATTTAATTATTATACTTTATAGGTGGATATTGAAAAGGGTTTCGGCGTTGAGTGTGATTTGGATGATGAGACTACAGTTATATGTTTTCCCGTTGTCCTTTACATGATTTTTTATGTTACGTCTAATGAATGTTGAGTTTGTTCTCTCTAATAAAAACGTTTTCAGTTATAGATAAATAGTCAAATATTTCAATATTTATCAACTGATGCTTAGAAATAGTTTGAAAATTGAGTTTTTAGAATTTTCTATTATATTAACTCATTTTAATGACTATTTTTGAGTTTATTAGTGATAGCACAAATCATTAAAATGTGGAGTAAATTGCACAAATAAAAAAAACAAAGTGTAATTTCATAAATTAAGAAAGGAGTAATACTTGCTGTTCAAACTTAGTAAAAAGTAATGATAATAATAAAAAGGTAATTTATATAGCGTCGTTTAGAGATGACGACGACCCTCTTCAAGGGTGCTAATGATTATGATCATTATCACAAAAGTAACTTAATGAGTAACTCTTTTGTTTGGTTTCTTCCTCCTACCTTAAGGTTGTCTTTAGGTGCAATTAAACCGGTTTGTTACGAAAGTAATGTTTAGGTCTAACTGGTGTCATACCAACTATAATAAAGAAGGATGCCAGCCTGGTAAAATAGTTCGTCCAATAACAATGCTCCCCCGTGCCTAGCGATAGTGTTACCAATGTGTTCAATAACCAACCGTGAGTAACGTGTATACTTCAGAGGTTTTAAAACCGAAGGCTCGCTTACTGAGACCAAAGACAATATTTTATTCGGGCCACGCTCTTTAATGTGCGAAACATTATTTTGGATATATTCAGGGGTATCATACAAAAAAAATTGTCACGTGTACTATTAGAATATTTTTTTTTTCTGGAAGTCTTTTTAACATATTATTAATATTTTTTTTATTGTTGTATATAGTGCTCCATTTCTCTTGTTCCCTGTCGCAACCCTTCTTTCAATGTCCCTTCCAACTCGTCTTTTAGATGTTTATATATATACTCTCTAGGGAACCGAATTCGTCAACCTGCCCTTGTTTTAAAATTAATTTCATTATTACTAGTCCATTCTATAAATAAGAGGATTTTTGCCAATGATACTTTAAAGTAAAAAAAACTATGTGAAAAACTAATAAAATATAAAACTAAACATATAATAAGTTTTGTATTATAGATATGACTAAAGTGATATATGATTTGATTGATTTCATCAACCTTTAATTATGTTGTAGGCATAGTAAGCCAATTACCATGTGAACCAAATACAATACATATACAAGTTCATGAACTTTCTTTGAGTGTTTTATACGCGATAAACCAATTAATGTCTTATTATATTGTATTAATTGGACGTAATTATGCAAAAAAGAGCCAATCCACAACACATAAGCATAGTTCTTGATTTATTTCAAATATCGAAAAAGTACATATCAAGCAAGTTTATTTATAGCAACATAGTATGCACATATCTAAATACATTCTAAAATCACATATTATATGATATATCTCAAGATAAATAGCTGAAAATACATTGAAAAGAGGAGGTATCAAAATGTCTGGGATTATCTCATAACATCCCCCCGGCCGAGATGCACCCTACCAATACAGGGCGAGCCCAGCCACGAGGACACCAGATGTTTTCAACCCACATCCTTGTTCACATAGATTAAGGAAAGAAAAACAGAAAAAAAATAAATGGCAGAAAAAATAAACTCACAAATAATACCTCAGATGAAGTCAAATAAATACATATAGGTTCTTTGACAGCAATATTGTGTACATACATAAATATAAATATATTCCGAATAAGAATGAATAAGATGGAAGTGTCTGTCATATGCCGTTTGCGGACGGGCCTCTGCGTGATGGCTTGTCACATTTACAGAATGAGTATTGCGAGACAGATTTGATTCACTAAAATTTTAAAGATTCGGCTTACCGCGCTCTATGAAGTGTGCGATTTTTCTTTCTTTGAGGAACTTTTCAATTTAAAGATCGATTGTTAAATTTTTGAAGCTTACTCAGTTGAAACTTTGAATTTTCTAGGGTTGTCATTTTTTATTATATTATCTCATATAATTGCATAATGGCTTTAATTTGGTGGCACAAATCATCCCAATTTGGATGGATTGCCAATTTAAAAAAAAATCATGCAATTTTCCTGTTAAGACTGACAAAAATGACAGGTCGCAAATTTTTTATACCACGACATACTTCCTTCGTCTTTTCCCATCCATACATATTTATATACAGTTCCTTTTGTTTCTCTTACTCTTTACTTTTCTTTCTTGTAAAATGTCATCCAGTTGGTCTAGCCATACTTTTTTATTATGACTTTCACTCATGCTTGCATTTAAAATTTATTTAGTCGGTCTCCCATTGCCGATTTGTTAAGCCAGTCTTGAATTATCCATCCGTTCAACATGTTGAAACCGCATCATGTTGCTCTTTTTTATCCTACTTTACACATCAGGTAACCTCACATTCATCCTTAATAATCACATATCTTATTCTGTTCAATCCATCATATATTCTTCTCAGTGTACGTATTTCCATCGCACTTGGCTGCTTCTATTAATTTCTCTCATCCACGTTTGACTCTGTTACATTAAAACGCTGTTGTGAACCATCATTTTGCATATTTTACTATAAATTAGTTTGATTGTACGTCTTTTAGTTTCCTGTTGACTTTGTTTTCTATTGCAATTCACCATTAAATATGTCTTTAAACCTTTCCGTCGTCTGAGACTTCTGAGAGTATACTTCCCAAATAGTAGATTCTTTGACTAATTCTTATCTGTCATTGTTCACCCAAATATCACATAGAATTTATTTAATTTAATTTAAAAACAATTATTAACTCACTCTCTTAGAGCCCGTTAAATGGGTAAGTTAAGATAAAATAAAGACTTATTGTAAGTTAAGATAAAATAAAGAGTATTATTTTATTTTACGGGTAAGTTAAGATACAATAAAGAATATTATTTTATTTTATACAGGTCCATACAAAGCGGCCAAATATTTCTTCAATTATTTCAGAACGCATGAAATAAATGTTGGGTATTTTTTGTATAATTACGTACAATCGGAAAACACTGTTTTTAAAATAACACAAATATTTAAACCCAGGGTAATATTTGTATCTCTCGCATATGATATGTTATTTAGGTGCCACGTCTAAATAGTCATTAGCTCGAACTCGGTCAATCAGTGTGAGTCGTTAAATATATAGGTATAGGTAGATACCAAGAGGCCGGACCGCCTGTACAGGTAAATAATAAACAACTTCGATAAACATCGCATAAATGAAATCATAAATTTTGATCAAAATCAGATGTTTTACGTAAATTATTCAATTCCTTGTCCGGACTATTCATTATGCCACGAGTTCCTTGTAGAAGGTAACAGAGATCACCCTGTCATTTGCAATAATCTGGTCCTGCCCAGACCATTTAGTCCCTATGTTCGGACAAACTGACAAATATTGTTAACCCATACTGTTTTTCAGTGCACGCAGTTCTACAAAATTTAATAAGCTTCTTTCAGTGTTTTTCTTTGTCCACGTTTCACTCGCATACATCAAAGATGCTACTTAAATAATGTTGTGACTGAGTTTACATGCTTGTTTTATTTACGTGATATATTTCTTTTCATTTTCATGTTTAAAAAATACTTTTGTACTGACTGAATTTTTTTTGTGATTTTCAAATAAAAAAAATGTTATACAATATTTTGTGATTTTCAAATAAAAAAATTGCTATACTTTGTGATTTTCAAATTAAAATATATTGCCCATAATAATAAATTAATTTTAACAAACGATAATAAATATACAGTATTTCTGATAATGATTTTAGGAAGTAAAAAATATGATGATGATATAAAATACGGACCTAAAATAAAAAATATACACAAAACATTTTAAAATATTTAATAGCAATTATCTCAGAAGAGTGTTTTCTAACTAGTCGGAGAATTATCACTTTCAATGTATAAAAATGAAAACAAGCCATATTAATGAGTTTCTTTGCACCTGTTCCAACAAATGGTAGTGTTTCAAAACAATTAAAATACTGAACAGTTATGAGTAAACTTTGTAGATTTTCCTGAAACATAAGTAATAACAACGAGCTTTGGAAATGCTACCGTTAATCCTGCCGAACGGACGACGTGTGGCTAGCGGCTGAACTATAATTATATCCGAGAGCCGGCTATAGAAATTCCCTCGACTATATTATTCAGGCGGCGCTGCCGCGCCGAGTCGCGTATGGGATTATGACACTTCTCTATATTTTTATTGCTATCTTTCCTTTGTTTTGAATGCTTCAGAAATCGAACAATTCGTACAAAGGTGCAGTTAATTCCTTTTCCCTTTTTACTATTTTGTTCCTTAAGAATATATAATTGTGCTGCAAACGATGTTGTGTGGGATATTACATTATTTACTTCAGGAAAATTCAAGCTAAACCACAGTTATTTTAAGAACGTACAGAAGCTGGATTTTTTAAATTTAAGAACCATCCTTGCTTCCTGAAATACTATTCAATAAATTTTTAGTACAAAAGGAATCAAAGTTTATATCATGATACAAAAAATGTTAACAAGGTTCTCTTTTTTCACCTTTAACATCGTAAAAAGTAAATGCTCATAACAACTACACAAATGCTCTAATGAAAATCGATAGCGGCTGGAATTGTGTATGTGATAGCTTTAGTATTTAAGTGTGTGTAAGGTTGTGAATCCAGGGTGTAAATATTTAAGTTGAGTATTTTAGTGTTTAGTATTTTAGTGACTAATATATAAAATTGTGATTAAGGAATGCGATTTCTTCGTTAAAGGGCTCGTCTTATTAAGTGGTTGTTCAAATTCTCACAACTGAGGGTTTTTAACATTTATATTAGGATAGTTTGAAAGGTTTGGTAAAATAGCAAATGAAATACTCGTATATCTTTCATAAAGTAATTTCACTACTGGTAAGTATTATTCCTCAAGCGACCTCTGTCAAAATTTCGGACAGATGCGACGCGTAGTTAACGTTTGATATACATCTGAACCGATCATTTTGATATTTGCCGCAATAATGAAAAATGCGGTCTTTATCGTCATAAAACATTTTTAGTATAAGAAGTTAACAGCCGCGCAGACTAAAGCCGAGTGGGATGTGGTTCAAAGTGACTCCGCAATGGCGTTGAAGATTGTTTCTTTCTGGATAAATCAGTTTAAACGTGGCTGCACCGAAGATTAATCGCGCTCCGGACGCCCAATCGCCCCACTGCAGAAGAAATGAAAGATCGCCGAGTGCATGTGCGCAAGATTGTTGAAGTTGTAGGCATCTTAAGTGAGTGGATGCAAAATATTCCAAACGAAAAATTGGATATGAAGAAGCTGTCTAAGCGATGGGTACATCAATGGCTGACTTTCGATCAAAAACGTACGCGAAACGACATTTCAACGTAGTGTATCCGATGATTTTTTGCGTCGATTTCTGTTTGTGGACAAAACTTGGAGCTATCAGTACACACCAGAGTTAAAACAGCAGTCAAAATATTGGATAATAACTGGTTGAAGTGCGCCAAAGAAGGCGAATACCATTTCATCGGCTGGGATCTTCGTTTGTGAACTTGCAAAATATAAAGGAGAGGAAAATTTCACCAGTCTCTAAAATTCATTGCGTTAAGGAATATAATATTCTTGATGTTTTAGATTTTTACATAGATAAAAAGTGATTTATAAGTCCACTCGTTAATACACATTTTATAAGTCGACGATCTCCGCGGTCTAGTTGGTAAGACATCTGTCTACCGATTCGGGGTTGCGGGTTCGATTCTCATTGGAAAAAAAGGTTACATTCTGGTTTCCACTTAAGGTCTCTTTAACATCTTGCTGATTAGTAAATAAGCCCACTAGGTTGTATTATGTACAATGGAAGTGTAATATAATAAAGCAAAACAGATGAAATTCCCCTGAGCAACATTTTTCATAGGTGATCAAACATACTCGTATCTTGTTATACTCGTAACAAGGTTTTTAGTGGAAATTAACTTTCTGTACCATAATTTTCTAAATTTGAGTCTATTATAAAAACCTTTCCTTACCGTTACATTTTACTGACATTCCGCCATGGCGTCATTTTATAATGAAATGCCTACAGGGGATATTAAATAATCTTAACTTGACATTTATGAATATGTATTTTTCGCATCAAGTACGCTGATTAGATTTCACTTGAAATACCTGAACATTTCCTAAATATAATGTTCGTGAAATAAGAATATATTCAATATATTATTTATAGTTAAGGTATTAACATTGTGGAGGTTTAAAGACATAGTAATTTGTTTTATCAAACACGGTTTATTCCACTTTATGTAACGGTATAACCCTGCCGTTACATAAAGTCAAATTCTTACATATCAGTAGTAACGGAAATAAATTGGACAGATTAGAGGCCCTAGAAATATCCAAGTCAGTGCATCGGGGTGAACATCTGACAAAGACATATATTCCCAAGATCTCGCCGCTGCTAGCTAAAATTGTTTCCTGCATCCCTCCACCCACAATCCCCAACTCGATTTTTTACCTTAGAAGTGTGTATGTCGGTTCGGTTCGAACATAATTCAGTCTTGTTTGTGTTCTCTGATGACTAAGTGAAAGCCTTGAAACCGGTAGGGTTATACCTTTACACAAAGTGGAATAAACAGTGTTCGATAAAATAACTTATATTATATTTAATATGTTTTGAGTTTGAGTTTAAAACATTTTTTATTGTGGAAATGTGAAAAAAGAACATATTGGTATTTTTTTTTAAAGCGTTTCATTCTTTCATAATAGTATTCCCAGAGACAAAAGATACTAGTTTGAAATGAAAAAATCTTCTTTGATTAAATGTCAACCTTGGTCGAATATTGGAATACTATTTAATAACCGTGAGCAGGATGTTTTCTTATGTATTTAGATAGTTGACAGGACCAACATCTACTACTACTATAAATATATATTGATAAATATATGATTTGACGTTTCTTAAAAAAATATTTAAGAGACAGAATTAATAATTGAACTGACAATAAGTAGAACGAATTTGTTACGAGCTTTTAATTCATTTATCTAAATTTTTAAATAGACTCCGGATATTAGCGTCTTTAAAATGTCTTGACCAATGACCCAACTTCTATTTAGTGTGGCGTTGCTTTTTTAGAACAAGATTTTTTAGGTGTATTTTTCACTAAAAACTTACAAAGTTATACGAAAATGATTAATAGCTTCCATGACATTAACGAAGGACAAAAAAATTGGCTAACTAGCAAGCATAGTTTTCAATCCAGGAATAATCTGAGATGGATAAAATATTTTTTTAATCGAAGATATTTATTCAAAACCCAGCCCTTAGTTGCGGTTTGAATGATTGACAGTTTTATACAATATATTATACTATATATGATAAATTAAATTCTCTGTAAGCGCTGCATTCAACATGTGTCTGGGCCAGATGGGATGGAGACAGATGGTGCACCAAGTTCGACACATTACAGAGGACTACGATGCTCAGCATTGAGCAAGAGATGAAGAAGATATGATTTTATTTATCATTTGTTCCAAAATTAGTTGACGATCGCTTCATTGATTTTAGATTATACAAATGAGTTCTAATTCTATTTTTCCTTTAAACTAGATTTTTCGGTAGTTTAATTTTTGGTTCGATTCGATTCGATGTTGTTTATATTGTGGGCGTAAGGAAATTCGCGCATTCTCGTGAATATAGTAATGAACGATATTTAATTTAGGACATATCTCATTTTCTTGGTATTTTTCAGTAATGCTGTTTTTTAGATGAGAGAATAAAAACTTATGATATCTGTAGACCAAAAGATATTTCATCAGTTTGATGGAACTGTTGAAATAGGAAAAATGAAAATAATAAAATATGCAATTCCAGAACATTTCGCGTGAAAATGTGTAATGTGTCATAATATATTTTTTTAAAGATAATTTGCTAAATCACTATTACGATCACCCCAAGAGTGCTTCCTAAAACCAGCACAACCTATTTATTAACTTATTGAATAATTTGTAAGAATATATGCTTTCTTCCTTTGATTGAAGATTTCTCCCTTTTATTGTTTTTGTTTATGTCATTCATGTTTTTTTTTAAATAAATAATAATAAGTATAATTTTTGCGACCAATGTAATTCACATGATTTATTTGTGTCTGATTGCTAGGAAGATATTGTTGCCTGGCAATAAGCCCGCCAGGTTGTTATAAAATGAAGTGTTAAATTCAAAATAATACGTACATTTTATTTTTTGAGAAGGTATATGGATGTAGAAGAGGCGAAAAATGATTGTCGCAATTGGAAAGGTCGGCGTTTTGTCCTCTATACCTAATCTGATAGGAAGGAAGCGTGATGATGTGTATATATGTATGTTTTAATGTGAGATATTTGATAATCCATGATACCAACATTATTTTCCTGAGATTTCAAAAACAGTTTATTTAATTCTACTCGGAAAACACACTGCAAATTATAATAAATAACCTATACTTTGTCGAAGATGAAATAGGAACTGTAAATAATAAAATGGTTGATAAATGTCATTTTAGGCCTGTTGTACACATTACGATTTAGGTCTGTTGTACGCATTACGATTTATGCCTGTTTTACGCAATACAATTTAGGCCTTTTGTACGCATTACGATTTAGGCCTGTTGTACGCATTACGATTTTGGCCGTTCGCTGTTGTCAGTGATTTTGCATTATTTAAATACGAGCGTGTAAACAGCTGATCCAGTTGCCATAATTTTAATTTCACTCTCAACGATTAAAGCATATTACTTTATTTTCGAAAAAATGTTCACTGAATATGTCTCTTTTCTGTATACGTATTAATGACTTTTATGTTTTGCACTAAAATATGTTATTGTTTAAATAATTTTTACTTTAATAAATGCCTAGGAATACAATATAAAATTTTTTAGGCAAGACAAATAATAATGTCCTGAAAATTCAGCAGGAAGCGCATTTTATTTAAATCAAAGATAACTATATTCATTCATTTTCATGAAAATGTTTTAGTTGGACTCTTGCTTATGGGAAAGCAGCCAATATGATATTTAACTTTACAAGTATTTTGGATATTCCTCGATAGTGCACATACAATTTTCGCTTAGATCAATAATTTTTCATAGTAAACTTAGGTTGTGTTTGGACATGGAATATTTGTTTCCTGAGTAAACTGTAATATGTATTATAAATAATTTCTCATAATTAACTTAAGCGGATATGGATATAAAATATTTATGATTTAAACGGCGACAATATGGTTTTTTTTCCTCGACACATAAATAAAAAAAGTGATCAGAAATGTTTCAGAATCACTGATCAAATGATCAAGTAATGCGCCTTAACTGTTACGAACACGGTAGAATGATTTTTATATGACGTGTAAATTCAGCCGCTAGGATTAATATATTCATGAATTCATTAAAATATTCTACATATATAAACAACACGGCTAGATAGATACCTACAGGAGTGACTTAACGTACCCCTTTAATTAAAGCTAATCCCTAATCTTGCTTGTACGAGTATGCGGACTCACAATGAAATGGCAAACAACTCGGCCAAGTTTCTTTCACTGTGATTAATCTTGAATGAGGGCATTTACATTTACGATTTAACTTGTTGAAAAATGTGGGCAAATCTCAGGCTATGAACGACATTATTTTTAAGGATGGATGTAAAATGGTACCAATCGGCAAATCTTCAGAGTACAGTGTTATTCTAGTGTCTACCTTGATGTATGGAAGTGAAATCTGGACATTGAAAGGGACTTACAAAATAAAAATAAATGCTGAAGAAGCTGATTTTTTTAAATTTATTGATTTATGCATTTTTCAAGAAATTTTGTGAATGCATAACATGTGAAAAAAACAACCGACAATTTAATGTGGACACTTTTCATGAATCTGGGTTTATTGTCTTTATTTTTCGTATCCCCAGTAAAAATCTTACTGAGGACATATAACATGGAAAAATAAGTTGATATTTTTTTTCGTTTGTTAATTATACATACCCCGTTGCATATTCTCATCAACTTGATAAACAGTGAAACTCTATCACGCGAATCGAACCCCGCATACTTCAATAACAATCACGTTCTCATCCGTTGCCTAAATTTGTGCCCCCTTTTGTCTTTGTTGAATTTGACACCCCATACTTGTCTTAAAAACATTATCTGATATCACAATACTTGGTAGTGTAAGAAATTATTGGATAAAAAATAACTGTTAGAGATGGGAGTTATTAGTGTAATAAAGAAAATATTCTAGAGATGGTTTTGCCACATTGAGATAATAAGTTACGAAAGACCTTTGAAGTAAAGACGAGAATGTAGGTCTAAAATTAATGGAGAAAGAGGAAATAAGTGCTAGAAATAGGAACACATGTAATTCAGCAGACCAAAAGTGTAGATGCTACGAGTGGGTTGCCACCTAGAGGTAGAACTCGGCAGGATACGTCGCCAGATTTACCGATGGTAGGTTAATTCAAAAAGTGCAGGAGTGGTGACCAAGTATAGAGAAAGAAGTGTGAAAAGACCCCTAGCAATCATGTATTATATTTTCTATCATCTTTTGGTGTTTATGCAGTGAGACTCTGGAACTAATAATTAATTAATGCTTCGTCGTTAGTATTAATGATAGAAAAACTCATAATTTCAAGTAAGTAATGTTAAAGGTTTCATTTCTGAGTTGCCCTTTCTGACCACTCTCTCTCCCTTTTTTAACCGATTTTTGACGTCACTCTTATTGATTTATACATTTTGGACAAATAAATATTAATTTTCGAAACCATGGTGTCTGTGTGATTAGAAGAGATTACCACCCGGTATAAGGCCCGCCACATTGTTATTCAATAAAGTGTTAAATAAACAAATCTGGTGGTGTATTGTCATGTGGCCTATCTATTCCAACTAAGCAGAAAAAAAGTTAAGATACTTTTAGTATAATAAGACTGAACTCATTGATTAAAAAAAAAGGTACAAATGACAATCGAATCCTTAATCTTCGAGCTTGAAGACAGTCGTTTTATTAACTAGGCCACGGAGGCCAGCAGAAAATTAATGAATGGTTCACATAACCTATTTATGTTTTTGACAGCTTTTATTCTATGGTTTATTACATAACAATAGTAGGATATTATTTTGAGGTTGATATCAACTGAGGATGAAATTATAACAAGAGTTCCACAAATAAATATATTGTTTGGACAATTTCAAGTGATCGTGTCTGGAAATAAATTATTGAAGCGTTGCTATGTGATGTTACTCTATGTAAAACTCAAAGATGTTTTTCGATTCATTCAAATACTCCATTTATACTGTGCTCACAAATGAATCTCGGAAATGGAGAAATAATCAAGTCGTGGTTATTTTTTATAGCCTAGTCAAAGAAAGCGCATTCTAAATGTAATGAGTGTATATAATTGTTTAATAATATAGGTGGTCAGACCATCAAAAAATGAAGCTATGAGTTGCGTGCTAAGGGAAAAATCTTATTGGCCAGGTATGGTACTGTATCAAACATAATTATACTAATCGAACTATTCATTGACACTTCATTTTATAACAATCTTTTTGCGAGTTAATCGTGTCCTCCAAATAATATTCAGTCAAAAATATACAAAATAAGTTACATGGTCGCAAAAAATATTTGAATTATTAATTTTTACAAAATTCAACAACAATAACAATCAAAGTGAGATATTAAAGATCGATAAAATAAGTTAGGAATTGTGGAGAGAAAATGTAAATTGAGAATGAAACATGTACTCGTAATATTAACTGACTCGAAATTCAAAATGTTTTCAACCACTTTTTGAAACATACCACCTATGAAGTGAGTCTTATATTAGTTGGCAACTGACTCAAGAGTCTTACTACACAGACTGAAAAATGTAAAAAAAAAAGAGGTGAACTGAAAAAACTCTGAAATACGCTGAATGTTTTCGATAAGATAACAAAAGGCAGCAGGACAGTTATTGGTAATAAATCAAAGTAAATTTTATATCTTTAATATTTCTTATATTCAACCAATTTAGATATGTTTTATTATTTTAAGTTTTAACATTGTGAGTCAAGGAAAACATCGAAAAGCTCTCTTATAATAAAGATGATAAAAGGGAACTAAAAATATTATATAAGAATTTGATATAAAATTCACTAGTCAATTATCCACGGTTTCAGTTACCATGGTCAACCGCTCTTTAAAAATATTAAATAGAAAATTCCAACTTATCGTCAGAAGGTCACTAGTAGCTTAACGCTAGGTCACAAAGTCACTGTCATTCACCTCAGTTCGTCTATCAAACTCGTATAATCACTACCATCATCACACGAAAAAAAAGGGTGAGAACAGTACAATAATACATTTTGAGACAGGGAGAGAGAGAGAGAGAGGGGGGATATCAAATTCATATAACTTTTATTACAGTATGTTGTTCAACTTTATGAGTAGTCATTTTTATTGATCTATTACTGTGCCTACCATATAAATTATCTTATATGTATGGTATGTATAGGAAAAAAACATAATATATATGGAGCTCGGCTATACAGACAGTTTCATGCATTCACTATGGGTTTTGGAACGTATCCTACATGGATAAAGGGAGACTACTGTAGTGAAGAATTATGTTGTATTATATTATGCCCGAATGTTTTTCTCCTTTTAGTAAAATCAAACCTGCAAGAGCCAAGCTTTAGAGGTTTCACCAGTTTAATGGATAATCTCGTTCAAAATACGTTTATAAGGGTTGTTGTTGAGAGTACACTCAGTACCCTGGCATTCATACTAATTTGTTTGACATCTATAGGGGGAAGAAGAGTGCTGTTCAAAAAAGGGGTAAATATTCTTAGTATACTAAAGAGACTTGATACCTTTCTCGGATTAAAAAACTAAAGCGCTGCGTGAAATATATTATAGTGCACCTGGATTAAATAAATTAAAAGGAATTAATCTTTTTAATGTAAATCGTTACCATAGAGATAATTTTCATTCGCATTGGGAATAATATTAAAAATAAATTTAAAAGAAAATTACAGTTTCATCAAAGGAATTCTATATAACTGTTTATTTTTTTGGAATCTATTGATTGTTTTAACTCCTGTTTAAGTTTCGAGTGGCTTAAGTATTCATCGGCAGTAGATTTTCTGCGTTCAGTGCATATTTCATATCCATCAGATGGATACCCGGTGATCTACTCGTTTACCATTCACAACCGTGAGTAGAGTTTTCAAAGCTGCCGCTTCTCCCCCGGTACTACTTGACGAGCTCTTCAATTATACACAACATCTAAAAGGCATCAACTTTTTTCATATTTCGTATCTTGGGTGTCCACATTTGTGGCCTCAGAAATAAAATGAATTAAGTTTTGGTATCTATTATAGATGTATTATTGGATATCTCCATTGAACTGAACACTTCCTTGGCAGTCCCTAAAATTCTTTAACTGGGTGTTTTTGAGGGTCATCACATAGACACAAGAGTAAATGGTAGATGCAAATTTAGGACGTGTAATGAGTTTTTGTACATGATTTTGATGTGGTTGCTGAGATTATAATATGGTTGAAATTGTGTTCATATAACTTACGATTTAAGTATGTGTAAGGATATGAATGCGAAGTATAAATGTTTTAGCTGAATATTTCAGAATTTAATATTAAATACATGAAGTTTGTGATTATGGAATAAAACCACTTCCTCACAGGCCTTGCCTATTAAAGTGGTTTTCCATTTCTACAAAATGGAAGGCATTTTACATTGTTACACACTTTACGGTTCGCCTTTCCATTAAAACTTTGAATGAAAATGTTCTATTGTGGGTAGTTAGCAAACTCAACAATGGAACTACCTATAAAGTATTCTTTACACTAACACATGCATCTTGTCAATATATAATATTGTAATAATATGGTTAGTGGACAAAATTTGAGTCGAGGCTTAAATTTATCTCGAGGTATCTATTTAATAACAAATAACTACTAAACCACGATATATATTTTTCTCTACTTCGAAAAGGGAGCAATTCTTACATTACAAATTATCTACCTCATTTTTTACTGATGTTGTTTTAATTTATACACCACTGTTAATGAACGTATAGTAGAAAAGTTTTGCGATTTTGATAAAAATATGTATTTAAAAAACTATCCTATTTTTCCATAGATATCAGTTTTAATTCGAATAGGTACAGTAATCTTTATCTATATAAATAAAAATGTAAATGTTCGTTAATTGAAGGTAGCTAATCTCCGGAAGTTCTCTACCGATCGCTTTGAAATTTTGAGTAAAGTTGATATTTGTCAACGGAAATGTTTTTTGATTTTTATTTATATATATATATATCAGTGTATATAATAAAAATTTTAATTCAGAAATGAATATTTTCGCGAACCTGTGTTTTGACATGGAATTAATAAGCTGTCAGATTATCATTTTCGGCGTTTCGGAATTTACGATCATTTTATCTATATAAATATAGTAAATAAATTATAAATAAATTATAGATAAATTATTTAATAATTTTATGTTTAATAATCTATATAAATAAAAATTAATTAATTAATTTTATAAAAAATACAAATTTTATATGTCATACGTTCGTTTATAAGTCGAGACACGAAATAGCTGGGATCTGTGTTATCGACAGTTTAAGCTGTCAGATTATCATTTTCGGCGTTTCGGAATTTACGATCATTTTATCTATATAAATATAGTAAATAAATTACAAATAAATTATAGATAAATTATTTAATAATTTTATGTTTAATAATCTATATAAATAAAAATTAATTAATTAATTTTATAAAAAATACAAATTTTATATGTCATACGTTCGTTTATAAGTCGAGACACAAAATAGCTGGGATCTGTGTTATCGACAGTTTAAGCTGTCAGATTATCATTTTCGGCGTTTCGGAATTTACGATCATTTTATCTATATAAATATAGTAAATAAATTATAAATAAATTATAGATAAATTATTTAATAATTTTATGTTTAATAATCTATATAAATAAAAATTAATTAATTAATTTTATAAAAAATACAAATTTTATATGTCATACGTTCGTTTATAAGTCGAGACACGAAATAGCTGGGATCTGTGTTATCGACAGTTTTAAAATTTTGACAGTTGACAATATTGCATTTTCGACGTTTCGTAATTAATATTTGATATTCAATGATTAAGTCTATATACATAAAATATAAAATAATTTTATGTTTAATAATAAATAATAAATATTTCCTGTTGAACAATAATTCTACGATAGATTTATTAGACGAAAAAAGGTTAGAATCCAAGATATGTCAAAATAACATTTGTGTTAATAAGGATAAGTTCCATTGTGTTATAGCAGCTTGAGAAAATCTTAACATGGCTGAGTCTAGACTTTATAGCGCAAGCGCAGGAAATATATTTGGCAGAACTAATACTAAATTTGTAAAAAATATTCAACTAAAATTTTATTTGTTTTGAAATATTTCGAGTATCGTTAAAATAAATATAATCGCTAAAACAAATATAGCTTATATGTATAAAAAATCTAAAATAAATATAACTTACATGTATAAAAAGATCGAGGATCGCTAAAATAAATATAACTTATATGTATAAAAAAACAGATGCGTGATACTCTCGCGTGGTAGAAGTGAAACTTCTTAGCTCCTAGGAAAAGTTGATTTTATGCATTGCTTTTTTTCCATTTGTTAACGATTTTTTTTAGGATTAGGAAATGGTTCTGTGGAATTTAATTCAAGAAAGCCTCTTTTAATTCAATAAAAAAAATTAATTTTTTTTATTTTTATAATAATAAATACTAATATAATATAATACACTTAATAAAAGAAAATTTATATTTTTTTAATGTAAATTATATTAATATTTTTATATCATTATTAATTATTAAATGAATTATTTTAAAATAATTATTTAATTATTTTAATTATATTATTAAAAGATGTATTATTAGAAATGTTATTTTAATATATATTTTTTTTTGTATAGCGCCATCTGCGCTAACTTATCCGCCATTTTCATTTCATAATGTGCGTTGTTAACATACCTACCTCTAAGATTATCTTTTTCACTTAGTTTTTTTAACTAATTTTTTTATTTTTCTGTTCAATTAGCGATAAAATTTAATTGTGTTGATTGATTTTCGTTTAAATTCAAATCATATCGTGAATTGATCTCTTGGAGTGAAGCGATTATTTGCTTCACAGAGACAACGTGATGCTGGTATGTACATTTTTGACAAACGTCATATTTATTCTAAACGAACTGACAATTTTTTGCTAATTTGTAACAAGATGTATTAATTTGTCATTATTGTTTTTTGTATGATTTACCTATTGTAAATAACTTGCTTTTTATTAGAATCGATATTTATTGTTCATTAATGACGCGTCCAAACATGTTACATCCAAATTTAATTCGTGCGTAGTTTGCAATGTCTTTCCTTAATATTTAATTAATTCCAATAATCTCTCTCTTTGCTTAACATTTAATTAGTTCCAATTATCTCTGTATTTCCTTAACAATACTCCTATTGGACAAATATTTGACAAATGCGTGTCCAGCTGCAAAACGATCGATCAGCTGAGATATTCTCACATCAATTGCTGGAAATTGGGAACGGAAAGGTGCAGGTTGATATGACCCCAGGATGAATTTCACTGTCTCATAACTTAATGTTTCACAATTTCGAGGAAGCAGCAGAACGACGTGTAGCCAGACTTGAGGATGCACGGTTGCGATCACGGCGATCGCGTTCTGCAGATTCAGAACTGGTTCGTTCTCAACAGAATGTACGCGACAGGCTGATAGTGGCTGAAATAGGTCATTAGGAATATCAAAAGTATCTTTTTTATATAGAATTTAATTTTATCTCTACGTTTATATTTCAAAATATATCAAATCGTATATAGAAATGGAGATTTTTTAATTAGTTTGATATTCATTCGTTTGAATCAGACCAAGCTTCGCTCTGAAGAATACGTTCATTTGCGAGATACAGTTGTAAATGACGGTAATACAACTAACATTTGAAGACTAACGATTTGGCCATCTTCATATACAGGCAGTCCACGTCATATGCATGAGTACGCTCAATATGCAATTGCTTATGTTCGTCACTACGGGTGTCCAGACCTATTCACTACATTCACATGCAATCCAGCTTGGGACGATATACAACAGCTCATGGTAAAACATGAAGTGTTTCGTTCTGTGCGCTGCTGGATATACTCAGTGGAATAGCAAAAGAAAGGATGGCCACATGCACATATATAGTACTAATCTGGCTCTATAACAAAATCACTTCAAACGAAATCGACAATGTAATGTGCGCTGAAATACCCGATGCCGACGTCGATAAGGATTTGCATGAAGTTGTGACGAAATATATGATACATGGACCTTGCGGTACACTGAATCCAAATTCACCATGCATGATAGACGGAAAATGATCTAAGCGATATCCTCGAGCATTAGTATCCAACACGGTTACAGGAAACGATGGATATCCTTTATAAAGAAGAAGATCAACAGAAGATGGCGGGAAATTAGCAACCATACAAATGTGAAATGGTGACATCGAAGTAGACAACCATTGGGTTATTGCATATTCGCTTTTGCTATCAAAAACATACAAAGCGCACATAAACGTGGAATACTGTAACCCCGTTAAATCGATCAAATACATTTGTAAGTACAAAACGTGAATAAAGGCAGCTACATGGCAGTTTTTGGCGTGCAACCAGAATGCGGGATGGGAATGCGGTCATACATATCGATGAAATCGCACAGTATCAGGCTGGAAGATACATAAGCAGCAATGAAGCTGTATGGCGAAATCTTTCATTTCCCATACATGAACGAAGTCCAGCTGTTGTTCACTTAGCAGTACATCTAGAAAATGGACAACGCGTTTATTTCACAGCTGCAAATGTGCAACAAATAGCCCTAAATCCACCGGCTACAACGTTAAATGCTTTCTTCACGTTATGTCAAAATGACGCGTTTGCGAAAATACTGCTGTATCAGTGATTGTGACATCAAAAGAAGAATTGATTGAAAAAGTATTTACCAATATTCAAATCAATTATAAGAATCACGATTGGCTGAGTGAACGAGCTATTATTGCCGCCAAGAACAAAGACGTTTACGAACTTAACAATATTATTCAGTTCCTTTTTTAATGTTTTACAATTTTATATGTTTTTGTTATAACTTTCTTTCTTCTTTTTCAGTGCAATCGATCTTTCATTTGAATTCAAATCATATCGTGAATTGACCTCTTGGAGTGATGCGATCATTTGCGAGCACGGCAATAAACGCGACAGACTGAGAGTGGCTGAAAGACATAAAAAATATTGTATACCCACAAGCATTGTGAAATTAAACATATTAGAAACGTGTGCTTTCTCTTTTCTTTATTTTCCATTTAACCAGACTGAGCCACAGCAACGCGTGGCCGGGTACAGCTAGTTATAAATAAAAATTTAAATGTTCGTATATTAAAAATCTCTAATCTCCGAAAGTTTTTCACCGATTGCTTTGAAATTTTGACAAAAGGTTGCATTCGTATACGAAAATATTTATATATATATTTTTTATATGCGATTGTATATAAAAAAGTTTATAAATCCGACGAAATAACGTTTGCGCCTCCTGCAGCGACACACGCAAACTAAACTTGACAGTTATGTCACATTGCATTTTCGACGTTTTGGAATTAATATTAAATATTAAATAATTAAATATTAAATATCTACATAAATAAAAATGTAAATATTCGTTCATTAAAAATCACCAATCTCCGAAAGTTATTCACGGATTGCTTTGAAATTTTTACAGTTCCGTTTTGATTTTCAAAATTAAATAATTAAATATTAAATAGTTAAATATTAAATAATAAATATCAAATATTTAAATCATAAATATTAAATTTTCAAATACGTTTATTGACAAAAAGCGCCATCAGCGCCATCTGCTAGGACGTAAAAGTATACTAAATTTTTATCTGCCATTTTGTAGCGTGTCGAAATAGCTATCCGGTGTTTTTAAACTGTTTTCTATTATTTTTCAGTACAATTAGCAGTGAATTTAAACTGTATAGATTGATTTTCATTTGAATTCATGGTATGCATCTGTGTATGTTTTATACATTTGAATTATTAAAAGTTTCACGTGTTCTTTAATGACGCGTGCAACATGTCACATCCAAATCAAATTCGTGCGTGGTTTGCAATGTTTGCAATGTATTTCCTTAACATTTAATTAATTCCAATAATCTCTCTCTTTTCTTAACATTTAATTAGTTCAAATTATCTCTATATTTACTTAACAATAATCCTATTTGACAAATATTTCCAAGTGATGCATAGCTTGTTCGGAGTTTCGGTCCGATGGTATTAACAATACTCCTATTTGACAAATACGTGTCCAGCTGCAAAACGATCGATCAGCTGAGATATTCTCACATCAATTGCTGGAAATTGGGAACGGAAAGGTGCTGGTTGATATGACCTCAGGACGAATTTCATTTCCTAATAACTTGTGCAATTTAGTGACGTCAAAAGAAGAATTGGTTGAAAAAGTATTTCCCTATATTCAAATCAATTATAAGAATCACGATTGGCTGAGTGGACGAGCTATTCTGGCCGCCAAGAACAAATACGTCTACGAACTTAATATTATTCAGTTCCTGTTTTAATGTTTCACAATTTTATATTTTTTTGCTATAACTTTCTTTCTTCTTTTTCAGTGCAATCGATCTTTTTTAGTTCGTCAAAATGTTGAGGAAGCAGCAGAACGACGTGTAGCCAGACTTGAGGATGCACGGTTGCGAGCACGGCAATCGCGTTCTGCAGCCTCAGATCTGCTTCTTTCTTAAGAGAATGAACGCAACATACTGAGAGTGGCTGAAAGACATCAAAAATATGGTTTACCCACAAGCAATGTGAAATTCAACATATTAGAAACTTTTCTTTCTTTTCCATTTAACCAGACTGAGCCACAACAACGCGTGGCCGGGTACAGCTAGTATAAGTAATAAAGTTTTTTTTGATGGTTTTTGGAGTGAAGTAAACGCTTTAATACATCACCATATTAACCTCGATCTCAAAAAACACTTTTAGCAGGGTGAATTGCTTAAATAAAAAAAAAGTTTTCTTACTAATTCGTATTTTTTGTGTTGTTTTTTTAAGCGATGTAAAATTTATGATACGCAGCAGTGAAATGGTGTGAGAGTAAAACCATTCCTGAATTGAATCCACCAGGAATCGAACCTGAGGTGCCCGTTTACTTAGCCATTATTATACCATGGTTATCGACTAATCTGTATATCACATAAAGTAGCGTGCTACTCAAGTATTCTAAGTAAAACTTGAAAGCGGTGCTACGTAATGTAAAAGTTGATGTTTTGTTTTAAAAATATGCTTTTTTTTCAAAACAAAACTTCAACTATTTAAAATCACAAGACTTTAAATATTAGACTGAATGAAAATACATAATCTATATTTAAGACAAAAGCCTTCTTGAATAGATTTAGAAATAAAGGCATCTGACGTCAAGGAATTTTCAATGGTCGATTTGCATACATAAAATTATGGAAAGTAATGCGGCTGACGCCAAGAACGATAATGAGTATAGGGGGGATATGGGAGTTTGATAATTATTTAAGCCATTCATTCATAATTTCATCTTATCCGTATTAACAGTAAAAAGCAAGGTAACTTACGGAGTAACCGGTAATTAATCTGAGGTGGTGTTTGTGGGTTTACTTTTTTTCTGGCATTTATTTATTTTCAGTTTTTTTTCTTAATCTACATGTTCAAGGGTGTGAGCTGAAAAACCTCTGGTGTCCTTGTGGCTGGGCTCGGCATATATTGATGGCGTGTATCTCATCGAAGGGGATGTTATGAGATGAGTCCAGACCTTTTAATAGATTCTCTCTTAAATGTATTTTCTGCTATTTATCTTGAGACATACGAGAACAAGTAATTTTGGAATAAATTAAAATATATATACTATGTGGCCATCAATACACCTATATTTATTTATTTACAAGATGTACCCCGCCACGCGTCGCTGTGGCTCAGACTAGTTAAATGGAAAAGAAAGGAAAGAGAAAGCACACGTCTCTAATGTTTAATTTCATAATGATTGTGGGTATACAATATTTTTGACGTCTTTCAGCCACTCTCAGCCTGTCGCGTTCATTCGGTTGAGAACGAAGCAGATCTGAAGCTGCAGAACGCGATTGCCGTACTCGCAACCGTGCACCCTCAAGTCTGGCTGCACGTCACTCTGCTGCTTCCTCTTTGTCTGTTTCGCTGAGCCATTCTTTGTCTGTTTCGCTCGTTTGCTGATGCCCGTTCTTCCTCAGTTTGATTTGCAATTACTCGTCGCACTGCTTCCGCTCCGCGATTACGACGACCTAAGTTTGATCTTCTGCAAGGCATTATTTTGATGAACTAAAGCAGATCGATTGCACTGAAAAGAAGAAAAAATTAAAACAAAAACATATTGAGAACTTTGTTTGCGATTTCTACGCACAAATTTTCAATAATTATCAACGCTTTGTTGAAGATTTCAACTGAGTAATCCTTGTTCATATTTGAATTTTCCTCGCGTATTCGACGGAAAATATCTTCAGCTATGTGCGATTTATATTTCTCCCATAACTTTGTTGGACATGAAGGAAAGCAGGCGGTCAACATGATTGCAAACAATGAACGAATTTGATTTAAAAAAACGAAATGAAAGAATCGAAAACATTGAAAATGTTAGTTACATAACCTGAAAATGAGCAATGTTTAGTATTGCGTAATCAATTGACACAGAAAAATTACAATGCATTTCACGATATAATTTGAATTCAAATGAAAATCAATCGATACAGCTCAATTGCCCTGAAAAATAAGAAAAACAGTTCAAGAAACGAAATTTAAGAATCGGAAACATTGAAAATGCTAAGTGGCAACCTGTCAATGAGAAATATTTAGTTTGCGTGTGATGCCGTTACGTTCAACAGAGGGCGCTCCCATTATATCGTTTGTTTTATATACTTTTTTTTTATACAACTGTATATAAAAAAAGTATATATAAACATGAGCGTATTTGAATGCAACCTTTTGTCAAAATTTCAAAGCAATCGGTGAAGAATTTTCGGAGATTTGAGATCTTTAACATACGAACATTTACATTTTTATTTATATAGAATAGCTGTACCCGGCCACGCGTTGCTGTGGCTCAGACTAGTTAAATGGAAAAGAAAGCAAATATATAGCATACGTTTCTAATGTTTTATTTCACAATGCTTGTGGGTATACAATATTTTTGACGTCTTTCAGCCACTCTCAGTCTGTTGCGTTCATTCGGTTGAGAACGAAGCAGATCTGAAGCTGCTGAACGCGATCGGCGTGCTTGCAACCGTGCATCCTCAAGTCTGGCTGCACGTCGCTCTGCTGCTTTCTCGGCATTTTGATGAACTAAAGCAGATCGATTGCACTGAAAAAGAATAAAGAAAGTTATAACAAAAACTTATAAAATTGCGAACAATTAACAAAGGAACTGAATAATATTGTTAAGTTCGTAGACGTCTTTGTTCTTGGCGGCAAGAATAGCTTGTTCACTCAGCCAATAGTGATTCTTATAATTGATTTGAATATTGGGAAATACTTTTTCAACCAATTCTTTTTTTGACGTCTCTAAATTGCAGAAGTTATGAGGCAATGAAATTCGTCCCGAGTGCATATCAACCGGCACTTTTCCGTTCATAATTTCCAGCAATTGATGTGAGAATATCTTAGCTGATCGATCGTCTGTCGCGTTCATTCTGTTGAGAACGAAACAGATCTGAAGCTGTAAAACGCGACCGCTGTGCTCGCAACCGTGCATCCTCAAGTCTGGCTGTACGTCGCTCTGCTGCTTCGTCGGCATTTTGAGCTTGCTGGATTCGCTTAGTACATTTATTGGCGTCTCTGGAAGAAAGGGATCAAATTAATCACATATTCGGTTTGATGTTTCTGAATAATGTTATTAACAATATCGTTGATACAACTGATATATTGACTGAAATTATTTTCCGCACTCTTGCAAGAAACACGTGGAACTTTTTTTATAATTCAAATGTATAAAAACTAATTTGCATAGTAACATACACAAATACATACCATCACATGACCGCGTCACTCCGAAGAGGTTAATTTCACGATATAATTTGAATTCAAATAAAAATCAATTGACAAAGTTCAATTTCACCGCTAATTGCACTGAAAAATAAGAAAAAACAGTTAAAAAACGAAATGAAAGACAGCAGCTATTGTTAACGACGCACACGCATTACAAAATGGCGCATAAAATATTTAGTATAGCGTGTGTTGCTTTTACGTCCAAACAGATGGCGCTGTTTTTCACACGCGTATTTGAATATTTAATATTTATTATTTAATATTGAATTATTTAATATTTAATATTCGAAATCAAAATGAAAATAAATCGAAATCTATGTTGCGTGTGTTGCCGTTACGTTCAAAAGGGAGCGCTCCCATTATTTCGATTGTTTTATATACTTTTTTGTACACCACTGTATACGAGGCATATCCAGAAAGAAAGTGTACTGAATTTTTGTTGGTTAAAATTTTTTTTTATTTAAACCAAAAAATTACGTGGTCGTAGTACATATGTAAGCTATTTTTCGACATAGTCGCCATTCCTCTCAATGCAGGTGGTGAAGCGGGGTATCAACTTTTTGATGCCTTCCTCGAAGTAGTTTCCCGCCAACCCCTCCGTCCACTTCTCCACCTCTTCCTTTATCTACTCGTCGGTTGAAAACCATTTTCCACCCATGTACAGCTTCAGGGAGGTAAAGAGATAGTAATCTGAAGGTGCTAGGTCAGGGGAATGCGCGGGATGGTTCAGGACATCCCATTTAAACGAGGCGAGCAGTTCCTTCGTGGCGTTGGCCGTGTGTGGTCTGGCATTGTCGTGCAGCAAGCAGACTCCCTTTGTCAGCATGCCTCTCCTCTTGTTCTGAATCACCCTCCGCAATTTTTTTAGGGTCTTACAGTATCTTGCAGAGTTGATGGTCTCCCCTTGAGGCATATATTCAATTAAAATTATGCCTTGACAGTCCCAAAACACGGATGCCATGATTTTCTTGGCTGAAATTGTGGTTTTGAACTTTTTGGCGGAGGGTGAAGAGGTGTGACGCCACTGTTAAGACTGCCTTTTGGTTTCAGGCGTGTAGTGTGCAACCCAAGTTTCATCTCCAGTAACGATGGAGCGGAGAAATTCATCTCCATGGAGTTTGCAGCGCCTCAAAAACTCTTGCCCGGCATTATTTATTTCACACTTGGCGGGAGATTGGATTGACATTTTTCACAAAACGTTTTGTCGCGTCGACACTTCTCAACGTACTGACCTCGAACCGGTCTCGTTGCGGAGGGGAAGGGTCAGGCTACACGGAAGTGTAGCCAACATGTCGAAAATAAAATCCATCCGATCGTGAGAGCCTCAGTACACTTACTTTCTGGATACGCCTAGTATAAAAAAGTATATATAAACATGCTTGTATTCAAAAGCAACCTTTTGTCAAAATTTCACAGCAATCGGTGAAGAACTTTCGGAGATTTGAGATTTTTAATATACGAACATTTACATTTTTTTTATATAGATTAATACAATACAAATTACAAAATTTATGGTTCTTATAATTCCATGGTTAGACATGTTAAATAGTTTTCTTTATTTTTCTTTATGTTGCCTGCTATGAATTATTTAAGCATTATTAAGAATTTGTGAAAGATACAAAAATATTGAATTGCTTTCAAATAGTGAAACTCCATAAAATAATTGGAAGAAGCGAAATTAGAAGGGATCGTAAAACTAAACTTTACTCGGTCAATTAGACCGGTTTCTTTTCAAAACGTTAAATTTCAATAAAGACTGACTTGCTCAGTCATTCCAAAGGATGTTTAATGAAATGCTTATAAGGGATGATTGCTTTCATCGGGTTGTTAAAATGAAAAGTTTGAAAAATATATTTGCGTTATTGCACGTCTAACTACTGTCTCGTTGTTGCTTACTTCTTAGTCTATAATTTACCGTGTTACTTGTTTGTAAGATATATGCTAATGTAAATTAATGGAATAGTTTGTTTCCATCAGACTTCAATTGTATTTTAGTTGTTAAACATTGTTATTGTGAGTGTCCCATTCAAATAAATGCTTCTAAATTATTTTCAATAAGGCGATCTTAGGATTGTGTGATGTAATTGAATTATATCAAAAAATGTCACCCAATGTATTCTTCTCAGTGCATATATCTGTAGCATTTATTGGGCTTCTATCAACTTTTTTTCCATATCCATATTTCAATACCATACGTAAAGTTGATAGTATCTTAGCAGATTTTTATATTGTCCGATTCGCGTATACTCGTACAAGTTTAAGTGTCCCATTGACTTGGCCATATACTCGCATCATAAAACTTTTGATAAAATATAAATACCAAATAACTTTAAATCAAAGTCACGTGTTCTCATAATATTTTTTAGCATAAATTAATTACAAAACCAGTTTAATATTAAATGATGAAAGTAGGATAAATGCGTGAGAAATAAGAACGTTGTCTTGAATGTGCGAGAAATCAATGTACAATATAATAAAATAATGCTAATAACTAAGAAAGAATGCGAATTGAAAGAAAACGTAGTGCTTAAGATGAAAAAAAGGAGCAAGGAAAAAAGGAGGTGGTTCGGCCAAGTATAAAGAATAAACGATGAAAATTTACAAAAATAATCTATACTGTAATAGTACGGTAGGTCACATATTATACAAATGTAGCGCAACCAAATAAATCAAATTTTGAATGAAGGAGGAGTGAAAAGCCTTTATAATGGAAGAGCATGACGAGGTGTATGGATGCCTCCTGATTTTGACCTAGATAGAATAAAGTGGAGATCTGTTGCCTCTGCCTACTCCAATAGCGACCAGGCGTGAAAATAATGGTGATTGAATGCTAAGATATTAAAATCTACAAAAATCAAATTTAAGATGTTGAATATGGATTTAAAAAAATATTATTGAATAATTGTTTTAATTTTACACTAAATATATTTCATACAAGAAAAAATGTGATGACATATTCAATTGTAAAAACACGTGAAAATAAAAGTTTTAATCAAATAGAAAATAAAGATTACAATACGAATTCTACCAGTTTTGAGAGATTTTTTGGAAATTATAGATTGATTTAACCATGGAAAAAATTTACTCTAGCTTCCAACATTTATAACAAAGGAAAAAACATAAAACAATGAACAGATACAGTAAATCAATGAAAGCATCGCATCAGTATGTAAATACACAAGCCAAAGCATCACATCAGTATGTAAATACACACGCCAAAACAATATTATATCATAATTATCTAAATTTATTTACCACTCATTTAATATCTGAAATAAGTTTACAAAATCCACATAAAAATCTTTGTAGTTATAAAAAAATAGTTTTCAAAATCTTTATGAAACGTTATTTCAGAAAGATTTTTTGTGAGTTAGAAAATATTTTAATATATATTTTTTGAGTCCAGGGAAAAACTCTCATTTTTGCTGTGCATTCATAACGAAATATGAGGTAATGTTTTGGAAATCCTTTGTATTTATTCACAGCGGGAGGAATGTTGGATGAATGTTTGACCGAGTTTCTTTGAGTTTTTCTAGTTTATCATAAAATAAGAAGTTCTGTTCATTTCCTGATTAAATCAAATACACAATTTTTTGTTAGGTTTTAGTTAGAAATTTACAAATTCAGCAGGATTCTTTAATCTTTCCGGCGATGTTACCTGATTACATATTTTAAAAATAAAAAATTCTTAATTTATCTGGTAAAAATATTTCTTTAATGTTATTTGAAAAAAAATTTAAAAGGAAAAAATATTACGGTTTGGTCATCATTTACAGTTAAGGCAAATGTCCTTGATAAGCACATTAATTACACGATTTAATGTCCGTGGCCATGAAGCACCCTCCACAAAATCCCTTCCTTTGTAACGCATTCAAATTGTGACCGGTTTGGTGAAACATATTTTAAAATATGGGTAATGTCATATTTTGAAAAAAGAATATATTTTTAATATAATACAAGGCGAAATATGAAGATTGATGTATTGGTGTTTTAAAAAATTATCAAAAAGCTAAGAAGATTTTTTAAAATTTATTCATTTAATTAACGACACAATAGTGCCTTTTATATACAAATGAACATATGATAAGTTACGCAAGTATTTAAAATTATTGACAAAAAATAAAAAAACTTTGTCTTAAACTAACATTGAGATACAAAAAGCGGTAGGAATAATAAATTACAAAGAATGTTGCGAAAGCGTTAAAGATATGCCAATTATAAAAAAAGGAAAAAAGGTGGTCATTTATACTAAAAGAGTTATAAAAGATCTTCATCGATTCGAATTTTCACAATGAATTCCCAAAAACAGGACAATACGAGTAGAGTAAATATAATTGAGCATTACATTGTACATTACTTCTCAAACAGCGTTTGTAATCAAACCAACAATGGATATACATTTCATTAATTTATCTGAATAAAGTATTTTGTATTATTTTATCTTCTAAAATATCTTCAACAATGGTGTATAATATCATCAACAATAAAGAAGGATTAAATATAGGTTAAGAAAAGAAATGTTCATTATATAAAGGATTTTCGTAAATATGGACTAAAATAATAAAACTCACAGTAAATTATTTGACGGAATAGAATTTTGTAATTGACGAAGGTGTAGAATGGTTGAATGAGATCAGTGAAGGGATTATCCCTTTGTCTCCAGAGGCAATTTGTGGTGCACCAGACATTATTATGGAGTTGGGGCAGGAAGGGTAGAACGCATGCGCCAATTAGGGCGCACCTGTCCTCACAGCTCCCTTGGCAGCGTTTAGCGGATCGTCACACTTTATTGTCTTGTTATCCTCATTGGTTGGAGGATGAAGATGTTCTAGGTACTAAATAGAGATATAAAATGTTTAGCTGAACGTTATGAATGACATTGGACTGAAAAACACACAGAAAATGATAAAAACACATGAAGTATTAAATTATCAAATTTATCAGAAGTAAAAAAAAACTATTAAAATATTCAGGTTATACAATTGGTTAAATATTAAGTAAAGAGAATTTGTATACATCTTTCTAATCATAATTTATACTATCCAAACATGTGATGTCCTGCGGGAATCACGTGTGCTGGCTAGGAATGGTACGAGTAATTTATCACTCACCGTCCTATCTATGTGGTCACGCCAGTACCGCCTTTTCATCCTGCTCTATCTGATTATGCCGACTTGTCGGATGCCTGAGTCTCTGATCCTATCTCGAAGAGTTTTTCTCACAATAGTTTGTAGTGATCTCATTCCGGATGATCGAAACAGGCTCTATGTCTGCTTTGTTTTTGACACTAAAAGTCTTGATTGGCCTGACATGGACTTATAAATTCAATTGCTATCGGTACGCATACATTTATTTTTCCAGAGTATATATCTTTTACGTGTACACTTTGTTCCTTCACTTTATTGTAGATATCGTTGTGAGAAACACGAGAATTAGTAAATTAAAGGATTTTAACAGCTTTCACTCCTTTCGGTAATGCAAATTATCAGTGGTAAACTCAACCCATAACTATTATTCTGATTTTTTGTCCCGAACATGGTGTCCAAAATGGTATCCAAGGAAACTATTTATCACAGCTTTGACTTACAGCATTGATACGGATTACATAATATGGAAAAACATTGTATAACATTTTCGTTGAGAGCAGTACAACCTGTCAGGTGTATTGCTGTATGACAATCTCTTCCAACTAACCATAAATATGTTTAAGAGGTTCTTAGTGAAAAAAGACACTGGAACCGTTTTAAAAATTGTGGGTACTAAAGTGAATCTAGTCCACTACCCCTGTCCGTGATACAGACGTTCTACTAACTAGGCCAAGCAGGACGTGTACCTTATCAATGTGAATTAAAATAAAGTAACAAAACATTTTAACAAGTAAAATAATTTTATAATTGAAACGAATGTAAAAAGGTTTATTGGGGATTATCCCTTTGTCTCCCGAGATAATTTGCAACTGTGGAGAGAAAGAGGACTAGAAAATTCAAGCTACACTGTAGAATTGGAGACAAGGGGAAGAAGAATATGGAACAGGGAGGGAAGCACACACGCGTCAATCAAAACATATTTGATTCGTGAATCTTCAAATTTTATTGCATTGTTATTCTTGTTGGTTGAATGAGAGATGTGATCGGCTGCCGGTGCTAGAGGTGACACAGGTAAACATTTAAATTTGACACTTTAATTCTATATCAAGAAAAACACGTCAATTTGAATGAATCAAGATCTGATAGTGTGCTGCACCGAGAATACATTTTTTGTTGGAGTCAAGAAGATTGAGACGCTCGCGCCAATTAGAGTACACCTGCCATCACAGCTCCCTTGGCTGCGTTTAGCGGATCGTCACTTTTTATTATATTGGTATCCTCATTGGTTGAAAGAGAAAGGTGTTGGGTTGATGTATTTATTTATGTTGAAGCGCAGCGAACTTATTGCTATACAATTACTATCAATACTATCACGTCATGTTCTTATTGGAATATTTCCATTTTATTGTATTCTGACGAATTCCATGGTATAGTTGACGACCGATATAGAAATATGTCGTGGAATTCAAATAATTTATAACGTTTGATATGCTGACGATACTTTTCTTCTTGCAAATAATTTAGAGTCTACAGGCGTAATATAAGAGTTACCACAATACAACGTGTAATGCTAGAGGCTAGAAAATGAACAGATCAGATAAAAAGTTTATAATTTTCAGTAAAAAGAAAGTATACATAAGGATACTTCTTGATAAAAAGTTAGAATGGAGATCGTTCAAAGCTGTTTCTCTAAAATGCAGAATCTCCTCTGCAATGAGGATTTCAATTTCGAATAATGATGTATACGAATTTTTCTTCTGCAATATTTGAATCTTCCCAGAGAAAAGAAAGTCTAAGGATAAAAAACTAAATGTTAATTCAGATGCTAAAAAAGACTAAAGTAACGAAATTCAATTCGTTTATTCAATATATTGAATTATAACTTTAAAGCCGAATGTTTTTTTTATTAAACAAAGTAATATATGGTACAAATATTTGCCAAGGCTATACCTTTATACAAATTAATAACATAACTAATCTTATTTATATTAGGTCCTTACATATGAAATTGGCGTTTTGCCGTACGGGCAACTTTGATCTCAAATATCTTCTCTTTGGTTAGGAATTCCAAATTCAAATTTATACAGCTATTTACTCAAGTATTTGTGTTTCGAAAATTATAATTCATTTGTTTTTTCCTTAATTGTTTTTTTTCTTTGCGTCACTCAGTTTACAAAATGGAAAACTTGAAATATCGCGTTATTTACGAGTACGAGTTCCACCGTGGCACCAGTGCTGCAGAAACGGCTCGAAGGATTAATGATGTGTATGGCGACGGTGCCGCAAAAGAAAACACAGTGCGTTTTTGGTTCCAACGTTTTCGTTCTGGAAATTTCGACCTGCAGAACAAGCCCGGTGGACGGCCGGAGACCAAAGTTGATAATGAAGAATTGAAGGCTATTGTGGAAGCGGATCCATCGCAAACCACGTCCGAGTTAGCTGCAGGCTGCGGTGTTAGTGATAAAACTGTTTGAATCCACTTGAAGCAAATTGGGAAGGTGAAAAAGCTTGAAAGGTGGGTACCTCACGAATTGAGTGAAGCAAATCAACAAACGCGCGTTGACTGCTGCGTTGCATTACTCAACCGGCACAATAATGAAGGGATTTTGAATCGAATCATTACGTGTGATGAAAAATGGATCCTGTATGATAATCGGAAGCGCTCATCGCAATGGCTGAACCCTGCCGAACCAGCCAAACCATGCCCCAAGCGAAAATTGACTCCAAAAAAATTACTTGTGAGCGTTTGGTGGACTAGTGCTGGTGTCGTTCACTACAGCTTTCTTAAATCTGGCCAGACGATTACGGCAGATGTCTATTGTCAGCAACTGCAAACCATGATGGAAAAGCTAGCTGCTAAACAACCGAGGCTGGTTAATCGCTCTAGGCCACTGCTGCTTCATGATAACGCTAGACCACACACTGCACAACAGACGGCTACCAAATTAGAAGAGCTTCAATTGGAATGTCTAAGACATCCACCGTACTCTCCGAACCTTGCCCCAACAGATTACTATTTTTTTCGAAATTTGGATAACTTCTTGCAAGGGAAAAAATTCAACTCCGATGGGGCAGTCCAAACCGACTTCAAAGATTTTATTGATTCCCGTCCGAATGGTTTTTTTAGTAAAGGGATCGATGAACTACCTATGAGATGGCAAAAGTGCATAGATAGCAATGGTACATACTTTGATTAAATAAATATATTATATTAAAAAAAAATCAACTTTATGTTCCTCCCAAACAAAACGCCAATTTCATATGTAAGGACCTAATATTATATATTATAATTTACGAACTTACTTAATCTTATTTTCCTACATGTCATTTTATTTTTTATAATCTTATTATATGATTTCTTAGAAATAATTAACACCTACATACTACTTATAACTAGATAACAATGCTTACAACTAATTATTAAGCAATAACAAGTCCACTCCTTCAGGCTACTTGTATTCCATCACATTCACATTCATCGTGTCGAATGTACTCGTATCATACGAGTATATTGGAAAATTTTCAAATGATTCATTGCAGTACGTCTTCCTTTAGTCAGTTTTCTGCTGTTTGCTTACTGAATACGTTTTTTTTAACATATGCAGATGCAGTGAACTATTCACTCTAATGACTGCAGTCGCCAGCTTCCCATCTTTACACTCAACTTTTTTTTGTAGTACTTTTAATCTTTTTATAATATTGAGTTTGATTTCAAATTAAGGCACCTTGAGGAGAATCAGTTTATTTTTTAAATTATGCTATTTAAATTGTCTATTTATCATTATTATAATGTCTTAATAGTGTATTGATAAAAACTATCAAACTAGTAAGTTGTGTATTCCATAGTTATATTTAGAGATTTATTTCATATTTGATAAGTATTTCAACTTATGTAAACCACAAATGAAACAGTGAATGGTTCCAAAATGTTTTGTTGTTACATAAGAAAATATTTTGTGAAAAAACCTAAGAAGTCTCGTTAGGAAGACGACCTTCGTGGCTTAGTTGGTAAGGCACTTGTCTTCCAGCACGGATGTTGCGGGTTTGATTCATATGGAACCCAGATTATTTTAAAAAGGATTCCAGTCTAGTTTTCTGAAAGCTTCATTAGCATAATTCTGGTTAGTTGGAAGGGATTGTTACGTGCCAATAATCCCGCTAAGTTGTACACTATACGATAAAAGCATAATACAATGCAAGAAAATCAACGTGCAGGTAGACAAAAAAGTTGAAATTGTGTATGTGATATATCTTAAGATATAAATATGTGAGTGCACATGTGAATGTTTTGGCAATGTTTTAATATTTAGGAAAAACGTTTGAAATTTGTAATGAAAAACATTTGAAGTAATTATAGCATTTCGTTACAATTTTTTTTAGTGGTTCTCTATATCCACAAAATGGAAGGTTTTTTTTATAGTTTTATCTACTTGCACTCTACGAATCGCCTTTTTATTCAAACGATGTATATGGTATTGTAAATGTTGTATTGTGGATAGTAGAAAAATAGTAAAAAGCGTGTATAACATGACTATTTTTTTCTTATAAATATTTAACGCAGTAATATTCAATCTAAAAATAAAACCTTAAACAAAATCTTTCCAGCAAATCTAATTTTTAAAAAATCATCTACCCAGCAATAATAATAACGAATAACTTGTTAACATTTTACGTCAGAGATTTAAATGTTTCCGACACATTTTTGTGAAATAAAAAAACATTCCACAATGATATTTGGCATAAAAACAAAATGTATCTTAATTATTGCCATGGTCCGAATTTGAAAATAAAATATCTTAAGGCAACACCGGAAAGATGTTTCCCTCTCATAAATATTGTTTCGGTCCGGCAACGTCGCGATCCCCTAAACTCGGAAAAGCATGATGGCAGCAATGAAAGCCTGATCATAAATTCAACACAAATTAAATACATTGTCCCTTTTTTCAAAAATCCCATTTTTAAATTATCGGTTCCATTCATATTATTATACATAAAGTGTGAACTTTTTTATATATTCACGTTTTTTGTCTTGAATATTTTCCAGTCGTTTTCATCGGTTTCGTATCCTCGGCCCACGCGATCCTCGGAAAATGTAGGTAGCTCCATAACGCTAGCTTATAATAGAGTTTCAATATTACTTAATTCCAAGTCACAAAACAAAAAGAACACACCATCCCTACGTCGTCGTATTAATATTAAAATAAAATGAAGTACTTTTTTACTCGGATACTGTTTCATTTATTTGTCAGCGGCCATAACGGGGATTTTCAGTGGGAAATCTAGGCAGTCGTAGTTTGAACGCCGAATGTAGCGGACGTATTACGTCGGTCAATATTCGCGCGGGTACTCCTGTGGAGTGGTTTGCATAGTTCGCTCATGCGCAAATTTCCCCAAACAATTATATGATATATTTCGAACGAGACCAATTCAAATGTAGGTATTGGGCACGACACGCGGTGTTTGTTGGGTAGTAATCAAAACAGGATTTGAATATTCATGGTGTGGCTTTTTTAAAGAAAATAAATTATTCTTGATTTGTGAGACTTTATCTATTAAAGTGTTTGGATTCTTCCTTTCTTGAGTGTGACACTTCTCATCTAAGGTAAGAATAATTTTTCAGTTAATTAGATCAGATTATATGATTATATTTTTTTTATTGATACAGTTTTATTACTATTGAAAAAAACTGTATCAATGAGTTTTTAAATATGTTGTTATTTTCTGTTGTACGCTTTATTCCTCTCTTCTTTTTGAATAATAGCCGTGGTGTGCTTTATAACATTGAATAGACAGACAATATTTTCATAAAAAACCTAGTACATTATTTAAGTAAACATAATAACCCATACTTGGATTCATGCGTGTGTGTATAAGTATTTGTGTATGTATGTGTGTAATTGCATCGTTATCATTAGCTTGACTACCTGCGTTTTTTTTTATCATGACCTGAACGAAGCAGAACATGACCCACACTGAACTTTTAAGTTGTGTGCACTATTATTTAGTCCTTTCAAGATTCCGTTGAGCTTGTATCAAAGGTTGATCCTGTAGCATTTTCCCCTGGTCGCTCCAGCGCACAGGTGCTCTTCCTCCGTTTCTGTGACCCTCCCCATTGTAAGTGATGATGAATATTTCCATCCTCTTCGTGCGCAAAATGCTACCGAAGAACTTAAGAATGTTACGAGTACGTATTATCGAAAGTCTCTTGGATATATTTGGTTCTTCCAAAATAAAGACATTTGTTCGTCGTTCCACCCATGAAGCACTCAGCTCCATCCCCAACATCATATATCAAAAGAGTCTATTCTTGATCCTTCTCTGGCATTTATTGTCCAAGTTTCTGAGGCATATCTTATTACTTGAGTAAGCATCTCCTACATATTTTAGACATGTTTTATTTTTGACCCTAGACCTGAACTTTACCTTTGCTTCCCCATTATACCTCCTTGGACTACCGTTTGATCTTTGATCGTCATTTAGTTCTCAATAATTATTTAAATGGGTAGATTTATGTTCTTTTTCCTTTACAAATAACCCATATATTGCTTGATTTTGTATTGTATTATATTGTAGTACAGTTGTATATATATATACTGGCGGACTTTTTATCATCTTGCATTTTTTTAATTAACCTGAAAGATGTCACAAGGCTAGACAGAAAAGAAAGACAAAGGTTCTCAATTTTTTTTCATGAATTTTTAAATAAACCCTACATAACTTTCATTGATCGTAAATATCTTTGTATTAGTCCAAAACACACTTATTGAATACAATACCACCTGGTGAGTTTATTGACGCTTGGAAATTGCTACCAACCAACTAAAAATATATTAAAGAGGACATATGTGAAAACCAGACTGGAATTCTTTTTGTAAAATTTGGGTTCTAACGGGAATCAAACTCGCAAGTCCCGTGCCGAAAGTCAAGTATTTTACCAACTACGACACGGAGATCGACAGTATTTGTCAAAACATAATTTTACAGGTGCCTTATTATTCAAAATTAAGAGGACATAATGTCAGACTAGTATATCGCGGCACACATCTTTTGTCTCATTTCCACCGATACATATTCTCAGACAATCCTTACGATTTCTCTGATTTTTCCATTAATCTATTTCTAAATAATCACTTGATCTAACAATGCTTTTCTTCGTCTTCCTCTACCATATCTTCTACTAACATTTACTCTATAAATTTGTTTTGTTACCCTTTCTTTATTCGTTCGTTTTACATGGTCAAACCCTCTTAGAGTATTTTTTGGTCATCTAATTTACTTAAAAATGTAATAAGATTACTTGTTACATAAGATGGTGTATGGATGTAAAAGAAGTTAAATTCGTGTGTCGCGGTATGAAAGTCTGGTACTCTCTCATCTCAGTCTACTCCGAAAGGATGCCGGTGTGATGGTTTTTATGCATATAAAAATATCGAAATATTGACGAAAATACGATATTCTGTGCTCTCTTCTTTCCATCATATATACAGACATTCTGACCAATCAAAAATTGTGAAATGTTCAGAGAAGTCAATTATCCTAAAACAATGAACAACCTTTTCTACGACAAAATCTTGCCACGCATTCCATTTTATTACGTGGGAGAAATAATGAATTGTGAAGACTTTTCAAAAAATTCTCAATTCCAAACACGTAAGCACTTTATCCACTCGTAGTGGAAAAGAGTTTTAATTTAACACAATCTACGGATCCCGGAAAACATTGGAAATTTTGCCAACGACCAACTGAGGGAAAGATGTTCGGAATAAATTTAACCAATTGCAAAAACCTTAAATATGTTATCATTAGTATTAAACGATGAAAATACTTTCTTATTTGCGATTTTTGTAGAATTTTTTAATTACTTTATTTATTTTTTATCAATGCTGTAAATCTATCACCGTTTTTATTCAAAAGTCCTTTTCTTGACAATCTAACTTTGAAGATGATTTACCTGATTTAGTTGCGCGATATATTTGGCCAATTAATAATATCTATTGAATATTTCTGACTATGAAGGTTTTATTAGATTTTTAGAACATGAAAGAGATCTCTTAATTTTTCTTGAACCTCTGAAATGTTTTCATAGAGCAAGATCTTCGCATCAACTTAAAACATTGAACTTAAAGTTACTTGTTTGGAAGTCTAAATTACTAGTCGCTTGCTCTAGTAAGTCTGTTATACGTTTAGAAGCTGAAATCCAAAAGCTCAATATTTATCCAGGATCAGTTGATCTGTATGGAAACGCCGTGGCTTTTCTCAGAAATTCTCTATTTTAGAAAATATGACATCTGCGCTCTAGTAAGCAGAGTGCTTATTTTCTATTAGGGGGTTCAGGTTCAATTGGTACCCAAAAATTAAGGTTATTTTTTTATATTTCTGTATTATCGTATTTCGTTCGTCGGCTCTGTGACATTGTAGATATCTTGCTTATTTAGCACTTGGGCGCCCTAGTAGTTATTGCCTGAAAGTTTACATTCTTTGAGACTTGTTTCAACAGAAACAAGCATTATTTTGGTGTTAAGTAGCTGTATACACTAACGCAACGTATGCTCTTAGGGTAACAAGTTATGGAATTACACTATGTTAATCATTGAGTTATTTTAATATCTAAATGGTTATTCAGTATTTAACACAATTACTACTTTATGGATATTATTAAGTATTTTTAAAGGTTTTAAAAGTTATCTATTTATTTAATTTAATTGCATTTTTTTTTTCAGATTTTTTCTATATTTGATAAAGATTTTAATATTATGGTTCGACACACTTTTGTCAGGTTCGGCTGCAGCTATGATGCTTTATAATACGGCATACGACCCTGTTCGACACACTTTTGTCAGGTTCGGCTGCAGCTATGATGCTTTATAATACGGCATACGACCCTGTTCGACACACTTTTGTCAGGTTCGGCTGCAGCTATGATGCTTTATAATACGGCATACGACCCTGTTCGACACACTTTTGTCAGGTTCGGCTGCAGTTATGACACTTTATAATATGGCATACAACTCTGGATCTTCTGAGCTTGGTCTTGTTGTATGCAGTAGTACGTAATACGTACTACTGCACACAACATACGTACTACGTATGTTTTACTTTTTTATTGTAAATGGCATAAACCATGTTAATATTTTTCTATATTTATATACTTTATTGCAACATCTTGTATTTGCGTAAATTATAATTGTAATTTGTAAAAATGATTAGGTTGAAGTCGACCGTAAATAACTTAAATATATGCTTATGTTTTAATTTTTAAAAATGATTAGGTTGAAGTCGACCGTGAATAACTTAAATATGTGCTTATGTTTTAATTTTTAAAAATGATTAGGTGGAAGTCGATCGTGAATAACTAAAATATATGCTTATGTTTTTAAAATGATTAGGTTGAAGTCGACCGTAAATAACTTAAATATATGCTTATGTTTTAATTTTTAAAAATGATTAGGTTGAAGTCGACCGTAAATAACTTAAATATATGCTTATGTTTTAATTTTTAAAAACATAACAGAGTTGACTCGACGCGCGACGGGTAGAATTGAATGGACTGAACAGATCTGAATACACTACGAGTATGATAAATACGATTATATGTTTGAAATTTCCAAAGTGACTAGTTCAAAATAGAGGGAGATATTTTATGACATTAAGCAATAAAAAGCTATGGGTTTGTGTGGGTATCTTTTATAGGTCAATTGCTACAAGCCGCCGTCAAAATTAGCTATAACTCTGTAACAATAAATTTTGTTACACGTGTGACCAAAATAGTAAATATGACTCCTGAATTTTGCTGCAGGTTTTGATCTAAAAGATGGAAATATTTTTTTGTACCATTCAGTCAAAAAAAAATGTTTCAAAGTATGCGTATTCCACAAACGTTGATTAAAAGTTTGTAGAGTTATTTTTTAAGTTTTTATATATCTTTTTTATTTTTGTGTTTTTTTTACAATATTTGGAGGTACAGGGAGATAAAAAAAATATGGTTGGATTAAATGATTGATATGAAAGAAAGAAAAGTAAAATAAATTGTAGGAGCTGTATAAAAGGGGTAAGAGTTAGACGTGAATGTGGAAGAGGTGAAATAGTTGTGTCGTGAAATGAAATTTTGGCGTTCTGTCCTCTTTGCCTTCTTTTGCAGGGAAACGGCATGATAATATGTTTTACAATATTGATTAACAAAGAAATATGTTACAGCAAAAATTCACTTGTATAATGTATGTGTAGATAACAATACGTGTTATGTACTCGTATTGTAATACTTGTCCTGTAAATAAAGTAACTTTTTTTTAATCTTATGGTGGATAACAAATAAAAATGTTATTGATTACCATGAAAAGTATTTTTCCTGCCATCTATTAAAAAATATGGATGGTAATATATTTCTCGCAACCTTAATAATTTCGTTTTGTACAGTAACCTTGCGGTCTTATCGATATGTGGTAAGATCTTCCAAATTAATCAGAAAAGTGTATAACCACTCTTTAGTGAAAAACAAATTAAAACCAATTTAAAAAATCTGAATTCAAGATAGGGTTCCTATCGACAAAGGTTGTCCGCATTAATTGTTCATGAACATGTTAATCTGGGATTCTACTACCAGAAATTTGTAACCAGCCTACAATTTAATCTTTAATTTTTATCAATTTTAACTTTTACCCTCTTCAGAATCTGATATCTTCTTTTCTCTTCAGCCGCTGTTCATCCACTGCTGGTCCCCCTCAAGACTCCCTATTTATATCTCTTCTATATATTGAGCTGCTATTTGGATACCACATCACTCTTGATCTCATTCATTCTGCCCTCCTCAGATGGTCGATGATTCTTGACGATTTTGATATCCAATTCAATTGCTAGTCCAACGTTTATTGTTTTAGCGAGTAACGTGCCCAACTGGCCATTCTTCAGTTCTGAAATAACTTTTATAACACTGTTACATTTGAGCGAATTTTCGTAACTCAATACCGTTCATATTTTTAACATAGCTAAACTGGCTCAGTGCTATTTGTGTAATTTGAGCACAAGATCTTTTTTCAATTCACATTTTTACTTTAGCATCTTCACGTTTTACAATTCTCAACTTATGTTACTTGTTAAACATGCAAACGACGTCTTTAAAATATAATACATTTGTATATATTAACAGTTTATTCTCTCTTATATTATGTTTAATGGTAGCTGTATTAACTTTTCTTGACAAAATCTATGTGAATTGTATTTTAGAACTATTATCTTTTCATAAAAATATTTTTTCCATCTAAGTGCAGTTGTAGCAGCAGACTTTGTATTAAACAATTCTAGGGGCATGAAATCTCTAACGTAAATTTTCGACTTGTTAATCGATGACCCGTAAATTATCTACAACAGGTTGCGAATGCCAATTTTTGAACTCGAAACGGCTAAAATATGGAAAAACTTATTTTAAAGATTTTTGTTTGTCATTCATTTGCATGGCACGCCTAAATATATTCGAATTGAAAAAATATACATGTGACAGAGCCGAGAGAGAGCATTGTCTTCTTCATCGCCCATTGATATTCGAGTTTTCGGGTTCAGAACCACTGGTGGCAAGTCACTCTCAGTTCGTCATCGTGCGTTTTGGAAATACTATCGCACAAAGGAATTTGCACTTACTGTTCGCCACGCATAGCGCGTGCGGTTATTGTTAACATACTGTTTCTCCAAAAGACATTAATTACTTTATTTGGTAATCATCGTAAATTGAACCCGAAGCCCCTTGGTTGTAGACATCTTAATAATTAGGCCGCGGATGTCGTCGAGGGAGGTTTGATATTAAATTATATGAGATTCAAAATAAAATTAAAATAAAGCTTCTCCGTGAAACCTTCCCACATAAATACACATAAACTTTTACCTTGTTGATTTCATTTCAGAAACTTTATTTTCGTGCTAACATATTTAGGTTTTGCTTAATCTACACAACTTACGCATTCCTTGTGAATAAATTAAATAAAAGTTTTTGACCGTCGTCAATACTCAACCTATTCTGTACGAGCTTCTGCGAACATTAACTTTATCAGAAGTTTGTAGGGAAACACGTCGGCAGAATTACTCCACCTCTCAGGAGTTAATGTTTTATCTCCCACCCATGCTTTTTATTAAAAATAAACCTTGATTTTAGACAATTCTATCTATCTATTATATTTCCTTCTTAGAAAGAAAAAATCACCAAAGATTTCTGCCGCTTTATAAACCAATCGCTATATTTACATCTAAATATCTCCCCATAAAGCTTCTTCGATTTCTTTGAGTTCTCACATTTCATTCGATTGGCCCAATCATACTTTTCTCGATGTTTCTATTTATTTATTTATTTTTTATCTTTCTATTTATTTCCATCTTTCTATTTACTTATTTACTCTTTCAACCAAAAATACAATCGTTTTGTAAGGTTTCGAGTGAAAAGGGGGGATTTATAATATATTATTGATAAAAAAAAACTTGTATTAAAATACAATAACAAAATTACAAAAAAGCATACACGCATTTAACAAGGACATCGATTTGTAAGAGACGGAAATATAGATTGAAAAAACATATCATGGAAAACCAGGATAAATACTCTACGTCACTGAAGGGAATATATTAATATTAAATTCGCTTTTTATTAGAACTAGTCTTATATTTGTTCAACTTGCTCAAATTCTTCTATTTTTCACGTTAAACAATTAGATTAATAAACCCCTAGATCTATCTGGAACACTCCAAAGTTCGTCTAAAGTGGAAAAAATGTAAAAGTTGTAAACATATGTCACTCAAACATTGCATTATTGTCGTTAATTATTAAGATTTGTAATATTATATGTCGCACTATTTCCACTTGTGTAAATAATATGATACACCTGCAATAATAATTGAAATAATTTATTTTTATCCATGTCCTGATGTAGTGCTGAATAAATACAAGTCGGGGCATTATTGTTGTGTTTAATGTGGTGGTTTATTTCGGAAAACAATATATATTCATAACATAGTATGTTGATAACAGTTAAGAAACGTTTTAAAAAAACTCTGAAACCCTGCACGGCACACGTCAATCGTTTACTTAGAAATAATACTCGTAAAACAAAATAAACGTTTTCAATTTAGTAAGTGCTTGGTACGGCAGATTTTAAATGGCAGTTTTAAAAAAAAATTACATATGTCGTATGAGACAATTTGGTATACTTTTAACAATATTATCCAAACAGAATTGCGTGCTACTGTGAGCCTACCTATACGTATAGCAAGACGCGTGCGTGTCGGTGCATACGAGACCCGTCAATTATAGAACAAAAGCTAAATGCTCACTTAGAACATTTTAATGTCTGCTTGAACATAGAATAGTGTTTAAACTAATTATGATAGTTCGTTACATGAGGTCAGAATAATTGTACACTGTGGAGTGCTAGTGCCTATCTTGATTGAAGCGAAGTTCTTCACATAAACTCAAGTTGATGATTTTTTTTTCAATTTAATATTCAATGGCATAGTTAGTAAGACATGCGTAACATATCATCACATTTCCTTTTTGGTTCGCAGAGAAAACATATATGCACGCCTTTTTATCTATGCACACAGCACTAACCTTGTTCACATTTATAAATCTCCTCTCTCTCTCTCTCTCACTTCTATCCAAATACCAATATATAGGATTGTATTGTATTACCCTTTCAATATTTACGGTATAACGTAGCGCCTCTTTTTCAACGTAGAAATCTCTTCCAACCAATTAGAAGTATGTTTAAGAGGCTTGACGTGAAAACTAGATTGGAATTGTTAAAAAAAAACCGTTGCCAAATAAAATCAAACTCGCAATCCCCGGGATGGAAGACTGGCGTATTACTAACTAGACCACGGAGGTTGTCATATGTTTCATAAAATAATAAATAAACCTAGGTTATTTCTTAATACTTGTAACTTATCCTCCTTTCCGAGCAATTTTTTCCATACTTAATACGAAATCAATAAGAAATACAAGTTTTGAATTACGTAACATCATCAATCATGCAATTTGACAAAATATAAAATTGGCATACTTATTGTAACATAACAACCATCATTGTTATTTTATGCTGGTTGTAATACACGTATCCTTCATTTACGCGGTTTTTTATGCGATTCACATTAACGTGGCAAGGAAAAATGTTTTATTTTAATATGTTTTTCCTTATTATTTAAATTTAGTCTAGTCAATTTATAGATACATCTGGACAACTGGTGGCTCTCGATGAGCTTGATCATCACTGAAGTTAAGGCTAGTGGAGAGGCAGACAAGCAACATAATAAATCGCTACTGCATTTTTTTCAATAAATTTTATTATCACATTGAATAGTTAGTATCAGTATACTGAAAAAATAATACTTTAATCAATAAATAAAAATGTTTTATCAAACTTTTCTTACATTTTTAGTATGTTGGTAGATTCGTTTTACACGTTTTTTTTGTACCTTTATTCGATATTTATACGAGTTTTGTATTATTTATTGGGTTTCGATATTATTGAACGTAAATATATTCCGATTTGATATTCTTGCCTCAAATTGTTTGATTTCGATTTACGCAATTTTTTTGTAACGTATTTACCGCGTGAATCGAGGTATTGGTGTATTTACTTCTGATTATGCCGGTTTATTTCTGTATGTCATAAAACCGTCAAGTCATTATTATATTATCATAAATGTTCATATTGATTTCATGCTGGTTGTGATGTCTGGATGGGAATTATAATTAGTAAAATAATCATCCCACCATCACGTCATGCCCCCATCGGGATAGGCAGAGAGAACAGATCTCCACTTCATTATATCTTGGTTCACATAATTTTATGGGTTATTTGGTATTAGGCCTGTTTACCAAACTAGGGGTTGCTGATGCGGTTCCCATTTTTTTTAAAAAGGTTCCAGTTTAGTTTGCACTTAAGGCCATATATATTTCTGGTCAGTTGGAAAAGATTTTCACATGGCAATAAATAAGTATGGTAGATTTCACTGTAGACAATTAAAGTAGAATACAATATAATACGGTATTTTGCTTCGGCAACGTTCATACGCCTCGTCATTTACACTATTTTATTATAAAGACATTTCACTCTTTCAGAATATGATTATTTTAAACGTTTTCTAGGCCTTCCTCTACGTTTCGTACCTTCTACACTACTCGTATAGATATTTTTTGTAAATCTTTCAAAATTCAAATTTTTTTTTTAAATATATATTTTTTTTCATTTTTAACACTGCGTTTTCTTTCAATCCACATTATTTTATAATATCATAATTTGTTATTCTGTAATCTATCTAACGACCGTCAGCAAAGCAAGCAAACCGGCGGTTTCTAAATTAAATAAAATATAACGTATCCGTTGAATGTTTTCAATCTGCCAGGTTATTTACCAAAAATACTCTAAGGGACATTTTGAAAGAATATTTTTGATTCATTATAATTAAATATGCAAGAATATGATAAACCGTATTCCACATTTCTCTAAGTTTTCTTTATAACTCTCCTTCATGTTAGGACCATGTTCTTGTCTTTGTTGTTTAAGTTTGGTCTTGTCACTCCGTTCTCACTCGTAACACAACTCTCTCGCATTAGTCTCGTTACATAAAAATAATGTAAGAATAACGCTATAAATTACAAAATTTTTGAAAAGTAAATATTGGTTTTATAAATATTAAATGGTATAATGTAATTTGTCTAGTCAAACACTGTTTATTCCACTTAATATAACGGTATAGCCCTGCCGGTTTCAAGGTCATCATCAGGGGAGCACAAACATGATTCTTGTTTTTGCTTCCCTGACGACGAGGGCAAAATCTCAAACTTTTGGCGAAAGAATGACAGAATTGATTAATATGTGTAATGAAAACATGTATAGTTGAGTTATGTGAGAGAACAACGATATTACCAACTGTCAATCATAGTAAACTACTTTAAACTTTAATCCTTTTCCTTATTCATAGGGAACTCGTAAAATAAATTTGTATCGAATTTGAAACCTTCGGTTTTAATAAGAATTGTAATAAAATCAAAAACACGATCACAATCCCCAACCTGCATTTTTTACCATAAGATGCATGTGTTTATGTCGGTAACAGTTCGAACATAATTCAGTCTTGTTTATGCTCCCCTAATAAAGATGTGAACACCTTGAAACCGGTAGGGTTGTACCGTTATACAAAGTGAAATAAACAGTATTTGACTAAGCAATTTACAATGTCTTTAAACCTTCACAGTGTTAATGCCTCAATTTTAAATAATATATAAATGGTGCATTTTAAGAATGGACTTCAGAATAACACTGTTGTCTTCTTCTTAGTCATATTGCTCATAGCTGCGAGTCAAGGTCCCATGATTGTTCGATTCACCTCTTCTTATCCAGGTCTTGAGCCATGATAAGTAGAGTGCGTAATAAATACTCGTAGTCATCTCAATGATTTGGTCTATTCACCTAACTGTAGACCGTTTTGATTGCTTGCCGTCCCTTAACACTTTCAGTAACTGCCAGTGCCACCTAACTGTATTCGTATCTTTAAGCGACATATGGAGTATGACAGTATTATTTTCCTGCATGTTGTTGATAATCTTTCTTTGACTTGTAGTTTCTGGGGTCCATCTAGCAGTCCCTGAGATGTGACACGTTCGGAACCAATACATGTTGAAAACATTTAGCATATCAATTTACTTTTTCCTCAGCTTCAATTTTCCATTACGGTACAATTAAGGAAACCTGAGTTCTCACTAGATAAATTTTATTGTTGAGAAGTCAAGACCAATTAATCTACAATATATCTTGATAAGTTTGGCCGTTGCAGATTTGACCATACAAATTCATCCACATATATAATACGTTTCTATATATATTCTTGTTAATTAGTTTAAGTAACAATTAAAACAAAATTAGGGCTTTTTCTAAAAATACGTGAATAATTTGCTTAGAACTTATATTTTTTAATTTAGAATAAAAAGAGATTTTTTTTCTGTTTATTTTGACAATATAAGTCATGTAAAATTGTCTATTCTGAAGACTCCAAAAGCTTTGTAATTTTCAGTAATAGGGGTAGTTATTTAAACGTATCTTAGAAATCATAATTCAGTCCTTTCGTTCATTTATACCCGTAATGGCCGTGTCATTCGAAATGTATAAACGGAGAATATGTTCAACTCGATTATAGCGCGAGCACCGTATTTATGGTATACTGGAGCTATACACGTGTATATGGGTATTCAAGTGATGCTTACTGTTCTTTCAGAAAATAGATTGTTTTATTTTTATCTAGAGACAACATCAAAGTCATATTTCGTATTTTGAAATACTCACAGCTAATATGATTAAATATTCACATCTTAAATACTCCGGAGTGTGCAAAGATGTGATGATGTGTGTGGGTCAAAGTAAATACATTTGCTTTTATATAATTGTTAACGTAACATGATTATCTTCGATCTTAGTTCATAACACATTTGACTTTCTCCTGGAATTTTCAGCATTGATTCTTGATGGTACTCGAAAAAAAATATAAACAAAGGGTCCTTTTCTGGCAAAAGACTTTGTCTGATAGCAATATATACACTTGTTAGAAGTTTATGGGTATTGTGCTTTTATGTAAAGATAATACTGCCAACTCTGTACCTATTTTAGTAGTTATAAACTCGAATGCTCACAAACTAATTCGAATATGTTGAAGGTTAACATGTGAATTAATGAAGCACATCAGTCTGAAATGTGTTATAAAATGCAAGTTAAACCGTCTAGTATTTTAAATAATGTTATTGTCTTAAGAGATAAGAATTATTTGGACTTTTCGACATGAGTTTGGCAATGACTTCTAATACCATTTAAAAGCATCACACATCTTATCAGGCTTTTCAATTTTGTATACGCATTGAGTGAATATATTAAACAAATATATTTTGGTTCTTATTTTTTCTAAACAGATTTTTGTCGTATTCATCTTGGGCCTCCTGAGCCCTGGCCTGTTGTAAGCTTGTAATATATGTATGGTGATATGCATGTACGTACTCCTTTCAGATATTTATTGCGTGTGATTCATGTTAATGTTTATACTTTTAGTATCACGTAAATTTTATAATCATGCGCACTGTAAATTCTAATTTGAATTTGATTACCATAACTATTTTGAATGGTTGAAAACGACCGTAGGTACATTGTAGTAAATTGATAATGAATGAACAAACCAGTTTCACGACTTTTAATAACCTTTTTTACTGTTATTTTTTATGCTATTCAGCAAAATTTATTAAATATAAATAGCACATGAAAAAACTTTCTCCTGTTTCGAGTTTCTACAAGAATATACGTACCATGTTTATGTAAATCAATTCTTTATATTCTCGACGACAAGGCATTGTAGGCTTCCTTTATACTCAATATTGTGAAAAAAGCCCCATGAATGAAGTATGTATAAAATCAGGGCACATGTGGTAAATATATTGTCGGTGAATGGTGTAGGGAGAAGCAAGAAAGAAAAGGGGGAAGGGTTGCCAAACAATATCATAAAAGAATATCAAAAATCCTGGAAAAATATAATATTTTCTATCAAATATGGATCATATACACTCAGTAGATAGTAATCATTATTATTTTATTCCCCATTTTTTGGGGTTATAGTTATAGCCACGCCAGTGCAGATCTTCGTTCATTACGATATCTAGCCATATCTTACGTCTTCACTGAGTCCAGTTCCAGCCTCTCTTTATACAACCGCTCTTACTATTTTCGAAAATTTTCAATAGTACCATTTATATGATTTGCTCTAGTTATTGACTTTACATATTTTTATTTTTACAGTCAAATATTTTGTGTATGAAGTTTTAAGAGTGTATATTTCTCGAGGTATCGTCTTCGCTCGAAGATTATGCCAATTCTTATCCCATTCATTATAGTCCGGAATAATTGAGTGCATTTGCACCTAAACAATTCCCACAAGTTCAGTCAAGAAATGCCTCTGCTTCGTTAACTATTTATTTTTCCCTGAATGATCCGTTATTTTATAATGTATATTGTGCCTCTTACTATGTGACTAAGATACTACAACTTGCAACATTCAGTTTTTAACAGATATCGGTCTTTATACAATATATGTACCTACAGTCAGGCACTTGTAACACCATTTATAACACGATCTGTCCAGGGAATTTAGAGGGTATGTCTGTAAATCTACATCTTAAAAGTCTTAATTATACGTGATGTTTCCGGATTTTTCTTCAGATTTCATAAACAAATTTATCAAAAGTATCATGGCCTTGTAGTTTAAAGGTATAATGTCTAATACATTAATTTACTTTAAGCGTAAAACGATATTTAGTAATGTTGTTTAAGAAATGTCACGAAACATGTGATAACCATCCTTTTATTAATGTACGAGGCATATACAGAAAGTAAGTGTACTGAATTTTTGTAGGTTACAATTTTTTTATTTAAATAAAAAAATTACGTGGTTACCGTAGTACATATGTAAGCTATTTTTCGACACAGTCGCCATTCCTCTCAATGCAGGTGGTGAAGCGGGGTATCAACTTTTTGATGCCTTCCTCGAAGTAGTTTCCCGCCAACCCCTCCGTCCACTTTTCCACCTCCTCCTTTACCTCCTCGTCGGTTGAAAACCTTTTTCCACCCATGTGCAGCTTCAGGGAGGTAAAGAGATAGTAATCTGAAGGTGCTAGGTCAGGGGAATGCGCGGGATGGTTCAGGACATCCCATTTAAACGAGGCGAGCAGTTCCTTCGTGGCGTTGGCCGTGTGTGGTCTGGCATTGTCGTGCAGCAGGCAGACTCCATTTGTCAGCATGCCTCTCCTCTTGTTCTGAATCACCCTCCGCAATTTTTTTAGGGTCTCACAGTATCTTGCAGAGTTGATGGTCTCCCCTTGAGCCATATATTCAATTAAAATTATGCATTGACAGTCCCAAAACACGGATGCCATGATTTTCTTGGCTGAAATTGTGGTTTTGAACTTTTTGGCGGAGGGTGAAGAGGTGTGACGCCACTGTTGAGACTGCCTTTTGGTTTCAGGCGTGTAGTGTGCAGCCCAAGTTTCATCTCCAGTAACGATGGAGCGGAGAAATTCATCTCCATGGAGTTTGCAGCGCCTCAAAAACTCTTGCCCGGCATTATTTATTTCGCACTTGGCGGGAGATTGGATTGACATTTTTCACAAAACGTGTTGTCGCGTCGACACTTCTCAACGTACTGACCTCGAACCGGTCTCGTTGCGGAGGGGAAGGGTCAGGCTACACAGAAGTGTAGCCAACATGTCGAAAATAAAATCCATCCGGTCGTGAGAGCCTCAGTACACTTACTTTCTGGATACGCCTAGTATGTATAATATTACATCAAGTGATTATTTGAAATGTCGGAGTAAATCAATACATTATCAAAAAGTCAAAATGTAAGTGATGCTATACATTTCTTAGTACACATAAAAATATTTCTTTGCTTTCCCATTAGTTATTCTTTTCGCACATGTAATTGAGGTATATATTTTTAACATCTATTTTGCTAACATTAAGGCATATAAAGATGGATTTTTATTATCGTTATAATTATTTGAAAAGTTTAATGGCTTTCCGATCCATTTTGCTATCCAGGACTTGAAAGAGAAATAATTTTCACACCTGTTTCCACTAATAATATGAATTTTTACTCAAGTTTTACAAATAAGACATTTTTCGTGGAACAACAGTTGTTCCTAGGTTCCAAAGTCACAGTTACTGTGACCTTGACCTATCATTCAATAAAGATTATTTTCAAGGAAGTTTTCTCTAACATTTCAAGGAAATTTTCTCAAGCGTGATTACAGAGACTCTTCTTATAATATTTTAAGCTTGTGTTTAAGTATAATTTTATCTGTTCATCTCAAAATATTATCCGTTTATTTTTACCAAAATTAAATTGTTACGAGAGCATATTTTGAAAACTTAGTCAGACAATTTTATTATTCTTTCGTAGTTACCCTTCAATATATCCAAATTGGTAATTCGGACATATAAAAGAGCGTGACCGGGAGACCACATTTTCTTAGACTCCAGTGATCAAGCTTTTGGAATTAGAATTACTGGAGCAGGTACGGAACTCTTGGTTCGTCATTCCACGTGCTGGTAACAATATCATACCATACATGAAGAGGCAACAACGCCGTACATGTTCTTAGTGCATGCGAATATTGTAACATGACGAACTATTTTACCAAACAGGGACGTTGTGTTATTCTTGGGTATAGTCAGTAATCGAAAACGAAACTCCCGGGTGGAAGTCAAGCTTTTTACCAACTAGGCCACGGAAGACAGGCATCTGCTGAACACGTACATGTCCTGAATCATGGCAGTATGTCGATAGTGATCGGCATCCCAAATTGGGTATTTAAAAGTTGGGCACTTTAATTACAGACCATCCCTAGTTATTTTTACTTTCTCTCGGCAATGAAACCATGAATTTATGGATTCATTTTGCAAAACAAGGTTTTGCACTTATGTAACTTTAGCCTCAGCAGCGCTTTTAAAAGTTTATGCAAGGAATACTCAGTTTTATTGCAAACTTGATTCGATGGCTAAGTTCTTAAAGTGTGGTTTTGGTCTAGTTATCTAGTGCACTTCATACATAATCGACTATCTTTAACTCTGCTGATTATCATGGGAAGTCAAAATATGGATCAAAATCGTTTTTGAATTCAAATGTACCTCTTGCTTAAACTGGTTTACTTCATCCTAAATACTTCAAATTTGAACAAAATGAATCGTCAATCGATTAGTATAAATATCATCTCATAATATAACTATAAAGTTTATTTAAGTAATAATAATAAAAACACAATTTATATAGCGTCGTTTAGAGAGCAAGCAGACTCTCCTCAAAGGCTCCTTAACTTGGGATTTATATCCATTAATATTGACAGGTTAAACATATCAAAATACAATAAGTTGATGGTAATTATAGAAAGGTGGCACCCGGCTGCGACTAATACTATAGATTGGTTACCAAGAGGTGACGAACTATAAACAAACCTTTGCAGATTTTCGATATGTTATAATACGAAATTAAGCTTTAGAGATTTTATATATTAAAAAGGCTGGCTGGTAATTCATGCATTATATTAAATAAGGCTTTGTAATTATGATATCCGACACAAGCGAAAACATTAAAATGTACACGACATCAACTGCCAATAATAACGGAATTGTTAATCATAGAAAAACAATTTAATATCGTCTGAACAGACTTTTTATATGTTTGTAACATTACATGACCCTATCGTCCTGTCAGCTTCTACAGGTCAATTTAATCAGTTGATAAAAAATCTTTTGCTTGAATTCGTCCCCTTCCTACCACTCCCTTCAATATGTCAAATAAAGTTCCAGTCACTTTGTAAAGAGTCACCTCTTGGTCGCTTGTTGTAATATATTTTTCTTTCAATATTACTATCTCTCATACTGGTTACCCTGAAATAGGGCGCAGGTGATAGTGATTGGTGTATGTGTGTTGTCAACAAAACAGGGGCGGTCCGTGCATGTTGTGAGTGATAAATTGCTGACGTGCAGACAGATAGCCGAGTGCTCGCCAGATTGGAGGGATAGCGAGCCCAGCCACTGGATAGATTAACTAGATCAATTTTATGATATTTTTCATTTAGAATACGTCTTCGTAAGTAAATGGAAACAAAGAAAATTGTTGACGTTTACAAATTTATCTTGATCAATTGTCGTTGAGTTGAGATATTTTTGAATTGCGTGTCATTTAATAAAAGGTCTGAACAATTTAATTTACTCGCGAAAACTATAAGATATACAATTTGCTGAAAATTGGACTAAAGTTTATTTATATATAATATATACAATATAATACACTTAAAATTATTCAGTATCTTTTTTAATTATTTAAAATAAAATTGAAATGAATATTTATCAAGAAAAGTTTAAATTGATGTATCACAAAAAAATTTGTTCAATAATTTTATAAATGTGTTTTTTTATTTACTAAGTTTAAAATTAATTTAACCAATTGAAACCTCATAAAATATAACTTGATCTATATATAGTACAGCCGAACGGTATACAAAACTCTCATTAATTTATTGATTCGGAGCAAAATAAAAAGTAATGTTTGAATTTGAAATCCGCAGGAGGCACAGCACTCGTCACTTTTTAAAATATTTGAGGATGCTTGGAAGACATTGCAGCAAATCTGTATAGAATACGACGTATTTATAATACAATCTGATTTATACACAAAGTTAGATACAAGTTTAAAAACACTTTTGTAAACGTTTAGAATGACAAAAGTAAGGACCTTGTTAAAAATTCGGAATTGATTTCACTGATGGACTTATGCATCAAACAAAATAATTTTAACTTCAACAATAAAATATATAAACAAACGAATGGTTTAGCTATTGGCTCACCGTTGTCTCCCCTTCTCAGTGAAATATTTATGAACTATTTTGAAAAATGTATTTTTAGGAGTAAGTTTAAGTTAACCAAAAATGTTTTGTGCTGGTTTAGGTATGCAGATGACATTCTTTGTGTTTGGACGGGTACCGATAGACAATTACACCAATTTCTTAAATATTTAAATTCTATAGAAAGTTTTATAAAATTTACATTAGAAACAGAACAGGACGGAAAATTAAATTTCTTGGACCTAACATTATCTCGGAAAAAAGGCACATTTGACTTTGATATATATAGGAAAAATACTTATTCAGACTCTATAATTCCAGCAACTTTTAACCATCCTAATAATCATAAATTCGCCGCCTTTACTGTATGCTTCATAGATTGCTCAGTGTCCCATTAACCGACGACAATTTTAAAAAGGAATTAATAACCATACAAAAAATTGCTACAAATAATGGCTATCCTAGAAGCCTCATTGATTCACTTTTAAAAAACAAAACAAAAAAGAAACTCATAAAAGATTATATATTTAACGACACCTATAAGCATACCTATAAATGGAGCAAAGTCCTATTTATAAAAAATATATCAAATGAAATAACCAAAAATATTACAAGTAACATAAAGCCAGCTTTTTACACTAACTTTAATCTCCGGAAACTCTTATTTAATGGGAAAGGCAAAAATGGAATACTTAGCAACAGCGGTGTGTATAAACTTTTATGTGCTGACTGTGATAATTTCTATATAGGAAAGACAGGAAGATCTTTTGAAAAGAGATTTCGTGAACACCAATCTGCCTTAACAAATCCTCTAATTTATTCTGAAATGGCTAATCATTGTCACCGTGAGAATCATACTTTTTCTATCGATGATGCCAAATTCTTACATATTAGCGGCAACGGAAATAAATTGGACAGATTAGAGGCCCTAGAAATTCTAAGTCAGTATACCGATCGGAGCATCTGTTGAATAGTTATTTCCCCAAAATCTCCCCGCTCCTGGCCGAAATTATACCTAGCCTTCCCCTCACCCCTCCCGCCTCCAACCGTTGAAGTGTCTATGTCGGTGCCAATTCGAACAGCATTTAGTCTTGTTTGTACTCCCCTGAAGATGTGGTGAAAGCCTTGAAACCGGTAGGGTTATACCGTCATAAAAAAGTGGAATAAACAGTGTTTGTTAAAAATAAATTACAATATATATATATATATATATATATATATATATATATATATATATATATATATATATATATATATATATATATATATATATATATATATATATATATATATATATATATATATATATATATATATATATATATATATATATATATATATATATATATATATATATATATATATATATATATATATATATATATATATATATATATATATATATATATATATATATATATATATATATATATATATATATATATATATATATATATATATATATATATATATATATATATATATATATATATATATATATATATATATATATATATATATATATATATATATATATATATATATATATATATATATATATATATATATATATATATATATATATATATACTATATTTTCACATTGTCACTCAGTTGGTTCAATACTTCTATACCACGCGTGAATGAGTGTTTAACCATGATATTCTTTCTGTAAATTTGTATGAAGAACACAGGGGGATTCTTTCCACGGCTATATTTACGAGTATTAGGTACATATAAACTTAATGCTTCTAGTATTGCGGAGCAGTTATAGGAACGTTGAAAAACCTTTAGTAGGATTATCGTAATGGATTTTTGCCTTCTTGTTTCGAGGCTTCTATAGTTACACACCGTGAGAAGTTCGATATGGTGTGCATATTTTGAGTAATCGCCTTTTGTTCTGTACCATAGATATCTGAGGACTTTTTTGTATATTTGTTCTTTATTATTCATATATTTGAGCTGATAAGGAGCCCAAACCGCAGATACATTTTATAATTTAGTTCTTGTTAGATAATTGTATAAATTTCGAAGGATATCGTTACTGTTAAATTTTCTTGATATTCTCAAGTTATCTGTTGCTTTGTAATTTTTATTGTGCACCACTATACAGGGCTAATAAGTTTCGTTTATTTTGTGAATAAATAAATAAACTCTAGTTGTTATTAAATAAAAAACAACATGTATCCAAATGTATAAAACAATTAAATTAATATATCGGAATAAATTAGCGCGAGCCTTTGATATTGGAATCCTGGTAATTCACAAAATTTATTAAACTGTAATAAAATAAAAGAGGATAACGGTCAAGGGAAGTCTATGACAAGTTGATATTGTTATTTCCCATTTGCATATCAAACTAGGACACTACCCCTTCTCATATGTTGAACGCTCTACCAAAATCAGTTTAATTTAATTAATATAAATCGTTGAATTGTGTTATTCAGAATAAATTATACGATTTCCCGTTATTAAATCAAGATCCTACTTTATATTAAGTTCAACTATATTTATTATTTACATTGAAATAACTTACTTTTAAACTACATTTAGATTTCAAATTAAGTATTTTTAGAGAAATATAAATTTTCGAAAATGTAATGTACATAGGTATCATGTATCATATATCCGTATAAGAGCAAATTGAGGAAATTTTGAATCTTGGAAGCATGTTCATATATGATACAGTAACCGCACAATGAGTGAAATTGAAAGCAGATTATCAACAGGAAATAAAGTTTATTGTGAGTTATACAATATTTCATCCAACCACAGCATTTCAAGATAAGATAAGATGACTATTTATAATATACTCTTGACCCCAACATACTCATAAGGATATTAAAGTGAAATATGGACATGACAAAAGAGTGAATAGTGTAATTCAGTCATCAGCAGAGTTATTCCTTATAATGTGGTATTATAAAAAATTATTATATAGAATTATTTTAACTTTATTTTGTCTTTATAAAGCACCATGGGATCTCTGATCATTTGGAGTTGTCGAAGGTGAGGGCTTAAGAACATTGTAATAAAGTGTTTTATTCCCTTCAAACGCAGAATTTAGATTTAACATTGATTCGATCTAACGATTTGTGTTATTTCGCTTGACGTAAGCCTGACGCAGATTGGATTAGGTTTAGATTTAAGTATTAGATAATTGGGTTTTTTTGCGTCAAGTCGCTTAAAATAGATTTTTCTTTGATTTCTATTACTACTGAAATGAGGGTTTATTGATTTGTTTTACACTGACTGATACGTGAAACGTTAGAATGGATCCCAAGTAACACTGAATCGAACACATATACTCGTATTACAAATTTTGTTTACTTTTGTTGATCCATTTTAACGGAATCAAATTATACTATGAGTCATGAATAGTAAAACAATGTTGTAATCTGTATTTTACTAGTTCTTAATTAATTCATATAACTATTTTGACGACAAAGTGATATTATAACAAAAAAAATATATCGTTTTTGTTTCAAATTTCCGTATTTAAGATGTGAAATGTGTGTTTATTTATTACATGTTCAAACAAAATAAAGTGGAATAATGGTTTAGAATAAAAGTTTTAAATTTATTCAGCATAATATAGAAACAAAATATTGTTAAAAATATGATCAGCAATTAAAAAACTGTTTTATGTTTCAAAATAAATCAATTATGAAATATGTATATTCTAGTTATTACATTATGCACCTTATTGGAGTAGGCAGAGATAACCGGCTCCCAAAACATTATATTCTGGTACATATACTTTACTTCTGTCACTTTTATACCATTTTACGCTTACTGTTTTTATTATAAAGGTTTTTCGTGGTTCTGTCTTTCAAAATTTCATTTGGTAGTACTACGTTTTTCTAGATCTTCCCACACTTCTTGTTTATATTATAACCCCACAATCAACATCGTTTAATATAATATGTGTGATACATTCATACATCTGATGATGTCTAGAGTAACCAACTATGTGACATTGTTTGTTCAACGCTTCTAATGATTTTCAAGCAATCAGTTTAAATAAGTTTCAAAATAACATGCAGTAGTTTATAACGCGTATCTTAAAATATATTTTTTCTCATAAACTTTTAATTTCATTAGCTTAACGTAATTTCGAGTATTATGATTGAATTGGAAACACTTCAGTTGGTGATTATTACACATTTGAAAACTTTTAACCTGTGATAAAAAATATATTGACTTTAAAGCATAAAAAAATGTATGCATTCATAAACAAGAAAATTTAAAAAAATTGATTGAGTAACATTTTGGAAACTTTCGTACGTTAGTTCTTTATTAAATTATGTCATGATACACTTTTATCAAATTTTTCATACACAAGTCTTTGAAGATCTTACGATAAGTCAAGATCATACAATTGAGTTTGTGTGCGGTCCTTTATAATTTGAAAGTGATGAATTTGCATATCGATTTTCAATTCATTATCGTGGAACCATTTTCCATAGTCCTTAGGGTCCTAAGGATATGATATATTTCCTCATCAATATGACGGTATAACTTTTGATTAATCACCAAAAGGAAGGATTTGTGCGGTGATAAATTATCGTTTATACATATACTATATATTATCAAGTCGTATCCTTGTTCGGGTGGGTAGAAAGAACAGAGTGCTAGACTTTCCAATTATGATTCACTAATTATCGCTTACAGTAATTTATTTATTTAACATTTTATTCAACAATTCATTTTAATGGGTTAATGGGTTATAAGTTAAAAGAAGTATCTCCTAGGTAACCATAAAATTATTTAACAATCTCGTTTATAGTGTTAGGGGAAAAATCAACATTAGAGCTTTATACAAAGAAAAAAATATCTAAAGAAAATTCAAGAGTTAAATATAATATATAATAATACATACATCAATGTCATCGGCAGGCAGGAAAAGAATATAACACACATGTGTACATCTTATTTTCTTGTTTGGATAAGAATAGAGGACAGAGCATTAACTGCCCCTGTCACGACATAGTTTCTTCACTTCCACACCAATCCACATCTTTTCATTTAATTCTTTCGGTTTCCCTTAAAACTTCAACTCACGTTTACTTGTAGATTTTTTGTCAGTGTTTCATCTCCCATTCTTTTCGCATAGCCAAACCACAACATACCACTTGTTCTCCTTTCTTAACACATCGGTTTTAAGTTTATCATACATGTAAATAAACTGTCAACAAACTTCCAATATTCTCTAAAATTGTTCGAACCCGCTACACGGTCACTATTTAAAGTTCTGAATGGTCAGGTGGCGGAGGGTGAGCTTTCTGAAAGTTATAATAAACTAAAGTTGACTAATTCTCGTAGTTTGAACTTTATTTAAACAAATCGGGAAACAGTTACAGGTGTGTTATCCGTTTCTTTCAGATTAACTGACTTGATCGTAAGTAACCGGCTTTTCATGAATTGTCCTAGAGACTATAAATTTTTGTATATTTTAAACAATACTATTTGCCTAAAGAATGCGCTTTTAGATAAATTTCTGTTATTTAAAGGCGCAAGGAAAATAAACATTTAATTAATAATTTCCATTTGTAGAGAAAAATTTTCACAAAATATATATGATAATGCAACTGAATTTTTGTACGAAAAATATTACTTCGTATTTTCAAAAATAGCACACTGTCCAACGAGTTGACGATTGATTGCCCATGATTCAACCATGCATATTTTCATTTCCTGTTTGATAATACATTATAATGAAAACGCAATGCTGCTGAAATTTTTATGATCACTTTACCCATTAAGTATTACGAACGATGCTCTGTAAACTTGATTTTGTTATGAATCACATGTTTTTTTTATCGTTAAGAAATATTTTTGGCAGTTGTTTTATCTGCTGTGATTTAAAATATTTTTGTACATAAGAATTTTTTCATTGAAAATATTTTATTAATAGAGTTAACATATTCATTCACAGATGCCATCAGCCACCGAATGATACTTACTAGACTTGTTTTTTATTATTAAATTCAGAATTTTTATCTGAATTGTGTCAAAATAAATTTAAAAAATATATATATTCTCATCGTCAAAATTAAAGTATGAAAAATATAATCAAAAACCCTAATGATTTAGCTATATTATATTGTTTATTGTCATAAACTCTATAATAAGGTGATATTTTTGTGCGATATATTATATTTGAAAATTAAAGTAAACCTACGAGATCATCACTTTGTCAACAATCTTCTTGGGAAATGTAATAACGTTCTCTTCAAGTCGTGGGCTAAGTCCATTGTAATTACATATTTTTCATCAAAAATAAAATTAACGTCACAAGAAACTTTCAGACTAGAATAAAAAACAAAAAAAAAAAGCAAAAAGAAACGTCGAGAGACGTAATGTTAAATAAACCATGACGCAATACAATTCCCAACGCGATTCTAATGGTGTGGCTGGTAAAATAGCAAATGCTCTGGAAGATATGAAATCTGCCAACGAAAAGGAAATGTGACACTGGGTTAAATTCATATGCCTACATCAAAATTCCATGATATTAACACTAATGGAAGTGAAAATTATTTATAAAAGGCTACAAATAGTTTTTGTGGGAGGTAAATTTCCTCTGAACGAAATGTTAAGCCGTTTTAAGCTGAAATGTTAACCTAAAAAGTTAATCCATTATACTTTTCGGAGGTATTGTCATACTATTAGAATTAATGAGAGGAATAATGAACTTATTTGCTTCAATAATGACTTTTTTTGATACTTCAGATATATATGCTTTTGATGTTCTCTGAACATGTGTAGTGGAAGCCACTTGGACCAAACGAGGTGTGGGTGTTTGGATATATGTTAGCAAAAAAAATATGGCGTTAGATATTAAAATACTTATTTTAATACAACTTATTATTATAATTTTGGTACCGTCTTGTTCTTCCTAGTCTTTTTCTAAACATTGAATGTTCTGAGAATATTTAATTGAGGTCGTTTCTTGCACTTTATCACCTTGGGATTTCGTTATCTGTCAGTCCGTTCATTCATAACATTTTTCCCCGTTTTGCCATCTAGGTCAAAACTAGATCACCCCCAGTTTTGGTGGTTGTTAGAAGTTCTGGTTTATAGTTTCTCCGACAGTTAGATTTTCTTGTCATCTTATCACATACTCATGCCATCGAAGCTGGCTTTCCTTTATTTTTTTCCCTATTATAGTAACATCAAGGTTTCTTCGATAAGGGAACTTCTGGTTTTATCTTTTAGCATTCCCACAGTCCATCGAAGTACTTTATTTGTTAAGTATCTTATATAGTTCAGCTATCCGAGCCGTATCCGTAGGGTTGGTTATCCGTTGGTCTTACAACGGTTTGATTACTACCCTTCGGATTAGTTGGAATGTTTTTAAACGTTAATATTTTTAAAACATAACTTCTATACATTTTTAACATACTCTTAGCAAATATCTTGATTATGGTCTGAAATTGTGGTAATAAAAATTATTTGCTTTTTAAGATTTTTTTTTGTTTATCCAGATATATTTAACGATAGAGATTAACAAATATACCGTTCTTTGCACATATTCCAAATGTATTATTTAATGCAGCGTGGATTTAATTCGACTCATGTCTGTAGGATATGGATTTGCATTGTTTGCATTACCAAAGTATCATTGAGCGTTCCACCGATACGGCTTTGATCAAAAAGATAGTTTCAGACATGCAGCTGAAAGTTCCGCTACAAACAATATGTGAGAGAACTTGGTTACATCCTTCAAAATTATCCAGTTCAATAATACGGAAGTGGCCTCAATTATTTTGCTATGCTGTTCGAAGTATAATATCTCTAAAATATTATTAAAAGCAGAAAATTTACTGTTTTAATCATGTAAATGTTAAAGTATGTTAAAGCATGTTAAAGGTTGACTAGTTTCAAATCGTTAAGTAGATGTCATCCTCATGGAGCTAGTGCTTCCGCGAGAGTGATTACCTCAAAACATATTTGTTGCAACTATCACTAGAGCTTGCAGTTGCTGTAATTTTGAAGTGTTGTTATAATAATAATGGTGCTTTTTGTGATTTAATTAAAACCCATAGTCACTGTGTACAAATAAATCGTCATTTCAATGAGTAATTGTCACCGCCGTGGCTCAGTTACTACAACAATATGACTGTTTCGGAATAATAAAATATCACACCTTAATACATTTTTTTTAAATTTATACATAAGTCGCAGTTAACAATACTATAAGATCCAATTGATCAACTTGGAATGATGTCTGAAAATATATGTAAAACAAGGAAGCCAATAACGAGTGATAAAATTACCGAGTATTTAATTTTCAATATATAAAATATTTGAATTCAATTTCTTTGAAATAATTAAAGAATATCTCTAAAATGGGGCTTGCAACATCTGGCATATAAAATAGAATATGCATGTTATACATTAAAATAACACAAATTCATATCACCACTAGAATACAAGAACATGAGCGTTGTACGAGTATGTTGAATTTTAAAGTGTTTTTATTTAATGACAAATCATAATTTTAATCTAGAATTACATACAAAAGTTACGTAATATAATGAATTTGTGACATTCTAGGTTTTCATAGCTATGAATTAGCCTACTTTTTAATTTAGTAGTATTGAAGTAAAATATTACATGTTTAATGATCCAATATACAATTTTCAAACCTTGAACTATAAATATTAGTAAAAAATATGGCGGTTATATTACAAAAAAATAGTTCTTCATTTTTATTTTTAGAATTATTTAAAAAAATATCGATTTGAATAAAAAATAACATTAAAGAAAGCATCATGGTGAGATTATAAGAAGTTTCATGAAACTCGTTTTTAATTTTACGGGTTAACTGAAAACCTTATGAAAAAAATTTTTTTTAATCATTT
>OX463852.1:22472780-22532875 GCA_949825065.1 Odontocerum albicorne | reverse complement strand
TGACGCCATGACCTTGCCTGCAGATGCAACTGTCTTCGCCTTTTTTGGAGCCGATTCTCCCCTTTCAGTCCATCGTTTTGACTGTTCCTTCGTCTCAGGTGTGAAGTGATGGACCCATGTTTCATCCGTGGTTATGAATCGACGCAAAAACTCAGCTTTATTGCTATGAAACATCGCTAAACACTCGATTGAAACATCCTCACGACGCTGTTTTTGTTCCATTGTGAGCAAACGCGGCACCCATCTTGCGCATAGCTTTCTCATGTCCAAATTTTCAGTCAATATGCGATGTACAGCACTTTTTGAAATGCCTACCATGTCTGCTAGCTCGCGCATTTTTCAATCGACGGTCATCCAATACCATTTTGTGGATTTTCTTTACCATTTCTGGCGTGGTCACCTAGTTTGATCGACCACTGCGATGTTCGTCTTGGCAGCTCGTACGGCCTCGTTTAAACTCTGCCACCCAATATTTTACTGTTGTAAACGAAGGAGCAGACTCCCCCAGAGTAGAATCTAGCTCAGATTTGATATTAGTTGGACTTAGACCTTTCAAATGAAAGTATTGTATCACATAACGATGACCAATTTTTTCCATGTTTACAATTTCACTGAGAGCGTTCACTATTGATGCTGTCAAACAAATACTAAACAACGTAGCGTCTTAAAACTTGAAACTTAAGCTTTATAAGTTTAGTACTTTCTACCATATTTTTTAAAGCAACAACCGCCATCTATACCTCAGGTCGGGTACTTCTGGGACCACCCTCGTACTTATAACGATATCGCTCTCAGTAACACGCGAAGTCATTCACTTTGTGATTTTCAATGTTGAACAAACTTTTAAAAATTGACCAATCTAATATGTTTCTCAATTTCCAATCTTCATTGTGGTACAACATATTTGAAAATTCTTACTCCAGTTGTATGCAGTTTTAGGTAGCTTTTGTTTTTGATACTTATTTAACGCTTTCATGCAAATATATCTGGCGGATTTATTGCTTTAAATCAATATATTCCAACTAATCGGCAAACTATAATATATATAGCAAACAAAAATTATGTTTGAGAAAAAGCAATTAAATTTAAATTGAATATTAAAAATATGTATTAGTGTGGGAATTGTACGGAACCTAAATATGAGAAATATTTTGAGAAAAAAAATCTTATTAATTTTTTTTCTAAATATCAATGAGGCTAATGCACATCTTCTTCAATCAGAAAAATCATTCCAAAGTCGAACAAAGTAAACTGCAAAACATGATATTGTTGAATTATGTGTGATGCGTTGGTATACAAAAGTTTCTGTTGTTACTAAATCGAAGAAAGAGTCTATGCTCTGAAATAAAATTGAATTTTTAGACAGTTACTGAGAAAAAGTTTAATTTTTTATTGTACCATAAAACACTGAAAAAGTATAATTATTTTAACTAAATTCACAAAAGTCTTAAAACAATCCAATACAAAATGTACAGTGAAAATACCGAACGAAAAAAACAACTTATCATTCTCGAATGAGTAACAATATATAAGCACCTTTAAATCAACGAATGGTCCAGACGTGTGGAATTGTGATAACAAAAATGAATAACGGGATTCTTTATAACGAGCGAGTGAGATGTCGATAACAGTCACGACCACGAAGTAAGAGAAAGAGAAAGTGACTTCGTTATTTTCCCTCATCACCTCGGGTACAATAACGAGTCAAGAGGATTTGATATGTTAGACTTGTTGGACAGATTTAGAGAATCTTGTCCTTGATTCTGTAACACTTGACATAGTCGAATTTTTTGGCTAGGAAAGTTGTATCAATAGTCATAAATCGATATGAACAACTTCCTTGATATGCTTTTGGGAACATAAATATTTTATGATGATTCATTATAATGTTAACATAGTAGTTAGATTGATAAAATAATATGTTTTCAACGAAAAAGTGAAAATTTCTTGGTAAAATTATTGAGGAAATAATTGTGTATTACAAAAAATTTATTTCTTAAAAATTTTCAATGTTTTTCTAGGATATTGTTCCAAATTGTTTCTGATATATGATAAGGTTCTGGAAATTTCCACCGTGTTTGACAGCATTAAGAGATTTATCTTTGTCTTATTAATTACCGATTATTTTTCATCCGTAACAAGTTTTTCTACCCTTACCTTATAGGTATATTTCCATATAGGATCCAAGCATTTATATTTTTTTTCATTCTTATTAGACAAAATATTCCAAACTCGGCCTTTTATTGATGAAGATAGTTCTCGTGATTTGGGTTTCATTTAAAAACTTTTTACCAGTAAAAATACATTTTGCGAGATTTTTTTTATATTTGTGGTTTTGGAATATACAATATAATACATAAATAATACCGTTACACCATTTTCCTGTTGGGGAAGAGATAAAGGTTAGGATGCTAAACTTTCTTATCACGACTTATATCCTAAACATCCATAAATCTTCTCATACTCCTCCTTCTGTTACTCTTCTTCATTAACGTTTTCTTTTTCCAAAATTTTATTCACTCGATCCAAACATCTCTCGGTGGTCCTCTACCACGAAATAACACACATGGTTAAGGTATTTTTACATCTATTAGTTTATATATGAAACGGCTTTTCAAACTTCAGGGGAGGTTTCTTAATAAATGAGAAAATTCGAGGGTTCAACTTTCGATTACTGAGGGGAATAAGTTGATATTGCCAAGGGCGACGCAATGAAAAGTGCTTAAATTCATTAAATTGTTTGAAAACTCTCAGTTACACATTCTACAGGTGCGAAGTTTCTAATTTTCTCAAATGTTTCTTCCGTGAAAAGTTTATAAATTAACATTTTAAAAAGAAGGAAATTTGGATTGAAATCGTTTAATTTTTCACACAATAGTCATCAATGTTTAATTTTTCTAATTTTTCACACATTCGTCTAAATGAGGAAAGTTAAACTTAAATAAATTAAACTAAACGTTTTAATTGGAAGAATTTAATTTTAAATTAGTGATTTTTTTCTATAGTCATGTAAAAAAAGTAAGGTGATTCAAATATGATTTGTCACTGTTTTGAATAAAATGAGGCTGTTTTGTTCATTGATATACAGAATCTCAGTGAAAATTGGACAAATAAGTAAAATCTTCACGTCATGGTTTCCAAACACAAGTTCAACGTTGAGTTTTGTCCAATATTTGGTTGTTATAACTGCTTCCGCTGAAAAAGCAGATTCGCAGAAGTAAGTCATTGCAAATAAAAACATGGATTCGCTGAGATTAAGAACTCAGCAAAGGGTATCCATTTTTATTGATCCAAAATCAACTTTCTTATCACGATACACGTCCTTCGTCTCTTTCACATATTTTATGACTTGCCTGATTTTCTATGTTTCGTTTTCTCAAAATATCATTCACTCGCGTCATCATACTTTTTTTGGCCTTCTTTTTTTACGCATTCCACTCAAATTGGCACTTTATATTAATTAGGCTTTCTTCATTCAATTCTTCAACATATCAAAAACATTTCAGAGTGCTCTTCATCATCCTACTCAACCTTAAACATCAGCCTAAAAAAGATTCACCCATAATCACTTCATTCCGTATTATGTTACAAATTGTCACTTCTGTATTCTTCTCAGTGCACGCATTTCTACATGCATACATCAAAGCTGCTACTAAATAATGGTTGTAGACTTTCATTTCAGCAGATTTTTATTCTGTTTAGTTCGAGTGCAATATATATTTTAGTGCCTCATTCATTGATGTTGTTTTCTATCGCTACACCACGTTCGATATCCCTCGTAACTCTTCCATCATCTGAGAAAATACTATCCAAATAGCAGAATTATTCAACTTGCTCATTTATTGTTCACCCATACATCGCATTTACGTTTCCTTTCACACTTTTTTATCACCATTACTGAATTTCACAACATTTATTCTCAGCTCTTTTTCTTTGCATCTATCATACAATTTACTTATCAAACTTCGAAGTTAATCTTCATATACACGTATATGTGTATGTTATACAATATGTATAGTTTCATATTGTAATGTATTATCACAGCTTGATCACACTCTCGCGATGTTTAATTTTGAAGTCGCTTCCTATCAGTGGGATCGTTTATTTGAGCATTAAATTAAGATTTCGAGCAATTTTTAAATAATCAAAAAAAAAATTAATTGGGCGTAACGCCCCTGGGAATTTTAAAGTGTATAGATACCTCCAAGTCACATGGCGCACATTTAAAAAAAACTACGATGTATGGTATTATTTAATTCAATGTTTTCGATCCCTGTATATGCTTTTTATGTTCCCTTCTACGTTCTTTATTTCAAATAAAATATGATTAAGAACTCAATTGATACTCAGGAGCCGTTTAACTACTTATTATCTATTTTCAGGGCCTGACCAGAGGTCACGACGCGAAGGATTCTACAAGAAATATGGGAACATATTTTTTGCTCGGAAAATTGATCTTGCGGAATAAGTATTTTCTCATTTCTTGCCCTTGTGTAGTTCTGAATCGTAAATAATGTTCCCACACATCATTTAGAAAAAAATATTCGCTGGTGGCGAATGATTTTCCGGAGGAAAACAATTTTTTGAGAATTTATTTTCTTCCTTTTTTCTGGAATAACGTTTCGTTAGACCTTGAGAATATTTATTTCTGGTTTTGCTGTTTAATTTTTTTCAACCATTGCCACTGGAATACATTTTTAATATACTTAAAACGGCTGTATTTTTTCATAAAATATACAAATCATTTCGGTTTAAAATATATTCAGAGCTTGTATGACGAATGTGTACGCTAAAATGTTTAACAATGTGTGTATGATACATGTTAATTGTATCAACTACTGTTTCCTAACTATTACTCGGATACTCCCGTACCCAGATTGTATCGATTGGGTAATGGCTATGCTATAATATCGGACATATTTGGACACAATTTTAATGCCTTTAAAAGTTCTCTCACGTTTATTTGAACCATCAATTTGGCGCTGCGGCACTCTCCAATATTTTTTGTCTATTTTATTTCTTCTCGTTGACTTTTCTAAATATGTGTGATTTTTATTTGTATTAAAGTGGATGAATTATACAAATATATTTTAATTTTTACAAACCAATTGTTAATCGTAATTTGTTTTATCAAACACTGTTTATTCCACTTTTATAACGGTATAACCCTACCGGTTTCAAGGCTTTCATCTCATCATCAGGGGAGCACAAACAAGGCTTGTTTGTGCTCCCCTGATGATTAAATGAAAGCCTTAAGTAGGGTTATACCGTTACAAAAAGTGGAATAAACGGTATTTGATAAAACAAATTATTGTATTGTACAATGTCTTTAAACCTCCACAATGTTAATGTCTTAACTATAAACAATATACAATTGTTAATCGTTTTGGATGTTTGGGTCTTGAATCTCCTTGGAGCCTAAACCTGTCGCATGTTTGTATTATACGAGTATATGCGGTGGGTAGCATGCATGAACGTATTGATTTCTGATTGGGTATGGTTCACTTTAATGTTTATACTTTTTGTGACAAGTTGTATTTTAATTCATGCGCACTTAAATTTTACTCGTAATTCGAGTATTACTCTTGTATGTTTTTAATGGTCGATAAAATATTATTCATTGTAATAAATAAATAAGCTACCATATATTTTTTTGGAATATGGTTCACGTGCACAAGAATTTGGTATCCTTGTGGCTGTGCTCGCCCTCCTTTTGATGTGGGTGTGTCTCGATAATAATGATCTAAGATCAGCCCTGACCTTTTCATAGCTTATTTCTTTAATATTTGTTTCATCACCTTAACGTACGAGTATACGAGTATGTGTAATTAACGGATATCTATTCACATCAATTACTCAATAAACTTGTTATTTATTTATTTTTTAGATTTAAATAAAACATACCACCTGAACAAAAGGAAAATTATGTTAAATAAAATTTAATTTATTAAATTATAGAATTTATTAAATTACTGTACGTATTTTCAAAAACGACGTTCCTATCTGAAAAAAAAAACGTAAGAAATATTTTTCAACAAAAAATTTCATTTCATAAAATTATATCAATTGATTCACAAATTCTTATGTAGGTACTATAATTAAGTGAAGAATATTTTAAATGAGCGAAGTATTTGTGAGTTATTAGTTAATAAAATATACCAATACAATTTTACAAAAATAAACTATTGAACACGTTTCTCGTAAATTTGTGAGACTTGTATAAGGATTTCTTCTACCTATTGATGAAGATCTTGTATATGTTGTTACGAAAACGATTCTTGTTCAAAAAACAGGTCGAACACTAGCTATCTCCACCATTAAAGCGGACTTCCTGGTATACAATACCCTGGGGAGATTTCGTGTGCCTATATATAAGGATCCTCTCACTGCCCATCACGGTGTTCTCTTCCTGCTCCATCTGACCATATCATGTGTTGCAGCTCTGTCAGATGTTAGAGTTTCTGACCCTATCGCTTAGACATTTTTCGGCAATGGTTCGAATTGTTCTCATTTCAGATGATCAAAAAGATCTGCAACTCAAAATCATGAAAGTAATTAGAAAAAACGAATGTTATAAAATAAACAATTTTAAGACAAATGTTTTCAAAGAGTTTTTTATTGAACCTTAGATTATGTTCAATAAACTTGTTATTATAATATTTTAACTTCCAGGAATGTTGACACAATCAATTGTTTGAGATTAAGTTTAATTGTGTGTGTGTGTGTCGGGTTTCAATTCCACTCTTCAAACAAACCCCAATCTCATTGCACTGCTGCCATACAGAGAGAAATTTACATTTAGCTTTGTACTCGTATAATATACCAACAATTACCATTGGTTTGACTTCTGACTAGCTGTTAATCCTTCTTGTAAACATTTATGGTTGGTAGACGCTCGATAATTAATTAAAAAATGAAAAGAGATGCTAATAGTTGGTGCAAGATTTTGTAGGGTTCTAGAATAACAATAATCTTTGTATTTTTAGCTATATAATTTTGTTTAAAATAATGGTTTGTGAGATGAAATTATATTGTAACAGTTTTCAATTTCAAACATGTATAACCGTGTGACACGTTTCTCTTTAATGACTGTTGTAAAATTTATTAAGATAAAGAAAATAAGTTTTGTTATATTTATCTGGTTTGTAAGTTATTTTTCAAGGGGTTAATCAAAGTTATAGAAAATAGGTTAAAATATTTTTTTTAAGAAACGAAATATAATATCGCCGTATACTTTATTTTAGTTTAAAACTTATTGTATTTATTTATTTGGTATAATCTCGCTTGATGCACTAGGTTTTTTTTAAAGTGTAGCATTTTGTCCGATTAACGATTAGCAGAAGTCAAACCAATAATAATAGTTATGTACTTGTATTATATAACACTAAATGTAATTTTTATTCTATCGCAGTGATGCAATGAGATCGGGGGTTATTTCTGAAACCAAATACATGATGAACCCACACAATTAAACCTAACCTCAAACAATTGATTATGTCAACATTCCTTAAATATAGTATATTAACATAAATATAATTACAAATTTCTTCAACATAATCTAAGGTTCAATAAAAAACTTTATAAAAATATTTGTTTCGTGTTTATTTAATAATATTTCTTTTACTCTAAATCCATTTCACAATAAATATAATATAATTAGTTTTGAGGCGAGATTTTTATATAGGATTAAAGAAACTTTGTAAATTGAAATAAAAAATATTGGAAAATCTATTAATAAACAAATATTATTTTTTCATTAAAGTCCCTCTCCTCTTCAGAGGTTGTTGATCATGATTATCTTGAGCTTTGAGACAACCGTTCTAAACAAATATGGTACCACAGTGAAATAATTCTTGTTAAGTTCTTCAACTAGGAGATATGTCTCTCTCGCAGTTCTTCATCATTGGATTTTTTCTCAGCTATATCAGTTGAAGGATCTCAAATTTTTCTCGTCGTGTTGTAAGTTCAAAGTACTCGCATTCTTTCTTTTTTATGTCAGATAATACTTTTCTATCTTTATTCATCAATTTCAAGATGTAATCGTTACGGACGTTGTCAACCAATAAAACTCGAATCATTCTTCAACAAAAACGCTTTTCGAAAGCTTCTAATTTTAATGTGATGACAATATAGAGAAGTGTGGAGAATATGTAACAACATTAAATTCGCATTTTTAAGCCAATATTGAAATGCTCTTTGCAGAGGAGATCATGTAAAAACTTTTGATAAAAACACGTTTTCTTAATAAAAACTTTCATTTCTGATTTTAAAGGTTGATTGTTCAAATTTCACTGCGAGTTATTAATTCTTGAAAATAAAATAATTTAGTTTTTACTAAGGAATTACGCTCTGTTATTTTGTTCCTCAAACGGATACAGATAACGAATAGTCTTAAACCAACGATAAATCACATTGACTATTTCTTTGAATTTATGTCTAAATAAGTTGACTGCACTACTTAGTTAAACTGAAGTTATTCAAACAATATAGGTGTAGTTTAGAGGCAAATATGTTTAAATTTTATATTTTAGTTTCTTTATTTATCTATATAAAGCAACACAAATACCCTTTTATCGTATAATTTTATCCCAAATTCATTATACCTTAATATAAATTAACAATAAAAACCACATAACCTGAGATAGTTTATTTATCCTAATTCGGAAACACTGACAAGGCTAAAGCGTAGATGTTTTTTTCATGTTAAAATCAAAATAAAAACAAACAATGAAATATCCAATTTATATATCGTCCAATTACGCAACATTGTTTGGCTGACACCATATGGTTTTAGTTTCAGAATAATTTTCATGAAAATTGCTGCTCAGTATCTCAGGGCTCTAGTTTCGAAATAATTAGATTTTTATTTTCTTTGATATCATTAATAATGTTGGTAGTCAGGAAAATATTTTGTATTCTTAGGTCAAATTCAAACGTAAAAATTGCACAAAATGCTAGTGGATGATGGCTTTCAATATTTTCAGTGTTTCGGCTGTCACTTTTGTCGTAGAACACTGGTTACTGCCGATCAAATACTTGATTTGGTCATCATCGGCTGTAATCGGTCTTCCAGAGTTGACACCATATTTAAGTGTCACCACGTTTGATATACATGATCGATTACTGTGATTGATCGTCACTCTACACTATACATATATTTTTTGGTGTGTTTAATATTTTTCCTTTGCGGTAGTAAAAAAGCATCAAGCATCGAAAAAAACCACTTCTTTGATCCTTTCTTAAAAATAAATAAAAAAAGCTCAATTAATTTAGGTAAACAATGACCAAAAGTGCGGTAAACTATTAACTTTCATGATATTATACATTCAGCACGTTTGGAATGAAGTTAGCCACGAACACTTTGTCCTTAGGATATCTATCTAAAAAAATACGAATTTCTTTGTGGACAACATATTATTAAAAAAAACATTTTTAAAGCTTTGTTTTAATGATTTGGATTTATTTGAAATATAATTACATCCTATCGAAAAAAGAGCATACTCCACCTCATATCACGCTAAAGAAATATTGAAATCACCATCATCATCATTGGCCTGATCAACTCTTGTGTTGAATATACTCATCAGCCTCTTTTCTCCTTCTACACTTGTTTTTTTTTTCGTAGGAACATTGCTTCCAGTTACTATTTTGATGTTATTCAACATTTTTATCAAAGGTATTTCCACGCTTCTTTCCCCTATCTTTAGTTGCTACACCAGTAATCTTTTACCATTTATTATATTTTCATCTGAAAAAAGTGACATTCAACATTCAGCAGTCTTCAGGTCCCGTAATAAGATATTCGGATTTTTTCTCTCCATGACTATGCATCACTCAGAGCTTAAACATTTTTTTTGAGCTTTAATAGGATGAATACTGAAATAACTCATTTGAATTTACCTATAATACGAGTAGGACGCAAGCAAAATGAATCGAACATATAATAATCTGTTTTGAACACATAATAATCTGTTTTGACACATGGTCGCTTTGTATGGGCTTTGAGGATTTATTTTCTTAAGACGCAATTGAACCATGAAATACACATTTATGAGAATTAATATTTTGCACATAGAACAAGGTATGCTTATTTCACATTTCGATTAATGTGAAAAAAATTGAAAGTTTGAACTTTTAACACTACGCCCACTTGTTATAAAAATAAAATAAAAAATATAATTTTAAGTGCGAAAACTCTTTTTTCCATTCCAACCGTTTCGAAAACACTAGTTCTAAATCGTTTTAGCTGAGAAGTGTGCAACTGTGATGGCATTGGGGCTTCTTTTCAGCAGGTCTTCTTCCAGGCTGCTAACGGGACACAGTGGACAAGCCATCAGGTAGGACATTATTGAATGTCACCACACATGCAAAGTGGTGAATGCTCTGTACCAACTCTTCACCTGAGATTTTCTTTTCATCTACTCACTTGCGTGCGTAGGTGATAAAGAGATATCCGCTCACTCCATGGTAAGTGGTGTCCCACTGACAAACACTCCGCATCCATGTTCACGAGCTTTCAATTCTAGCTCTTCAATAATCAACATGCCTACTATCCGTAGAGCCTTTAAGGGATTTGTGGGTTGTCATAAAACTCATATGAGACCTCGGCCATATATGAGATATTTGAGATTACTGAATTGTTTGTGTTTCTCATTCCTACATGTAATACGGATATTGCGATGGATGTCTGGAGAATGGAGAAGATAATCCAGCAAGTATGTAAACACTTTATATTGGGGCCGATTCGGGATGCTGAGATATTCCTCATTAATTTACAGTAACATATTTGAATTTATAGCCCAAAACTTCTTAAATATTTAGTAATATTTTTCCACTCTCTTCTTTTCTTAAAATTACCACTAACACTGACCACTCTCTTTTAACAATGGAATGCCTAATAAATTAATAATTATAATTATAATATGCATTTATTGGAAACAACTTTCTTTCTGTTAATCCAATAAGGCACCCATAATTTCAATTACTAGAATAATTGGAGTAAGGATTAATTTAAGATCTAATTTAATCAAGAGTATTTTGTTTGAATCTAACATAGTTCAAAATCTTTCATTTCTTTTCTATTCAGTTTGAAAGTTTTTTTAATTTCAAATTTATATAAATAATTTTAAAAATGTATAATATTTCTGTGAACCCAAAAATGCCGTGAATACACTTTTGTACCTAAAACCCAGAATGATGATTTTCATTAAACTTTAAAGATATAATACTCGTATAAAAATATTTATTAACTCGTGTATCAAACAGTAAGCGCACTCAATATTTTACACTAATTTTGTATTAAAAATCGCAACTTGTAATAAATTTATCAATTTTAGGTGATATGAAATAATCGCTGATTTGATGTTTCATAAAACGTTAGTGTGTGGGAGAAGCCATAAGACGTAATTTTCAGCTCATAATCTTGGATTTATTACTCGTATTTTATTAGTAATAAAAATACTCCCAAGGGTTTATTTTGTAACGTATTAGATTGTTTTTTCTCTTATTGTATTTCATTAAGAATCAATCATAAACAAGCAGGATTTATGTTACCTTGTTTAAATAATTTTATTGATACATCATTTTTTTTCAATGCTTTCATTTTTTTTCTTTATTATAAAAATGTCTTAAAATATTACATTGTAAGACTCCGATATCCTTGGCACATATATCAAAGGAAAGAGTTTTACGAGTACCTTCCAATAAGACTTGAATTCATATCTAAAAATGGACAACGAGCTTCAAGATCTATAAAATAATGAGACTTAAGTGTTTTAAAGATCGTGTACAAAGTCGAATAAGAAACTATTAAGAGAATTACCAAAAGAAAAATTATTAAAAGCCAATTGTAAAAAGGGTCAAAATTTATTTGAAACTATTTATAAATAAAATATCAAAATAGGGAAAATGACAATTCATATTAGTGTTTTGGTGTCCACCTTGTCGTATAATAGTGAAACTTTTTCGCAGAATTATTAAAGTAAGATTAATACTGTAGAGTTGCGTGCATTAAGAAATAATGTAAATATATAAAAGAAGACAGAACAGATACATATGAAATGAATACACGGATAAACTTGATGTTTCAGTAAGATGAAGAAAGAAACTTTAAAATGGTTTCGATATGTAGAATTAATTACGAAAGAAAGAGGAATCGAATTTAAAAGTCAGAAGGGAAAAATATCTGGATCAAATGGGCCATTTTTTAAAGAAGATAAAGTGGGAAGTATAAATAATTGAAGATTGTGCATGACGAGATGCATGAATGTGAAAAAAGCGAAAGTTATGTCTGCCTACCCTGAAAACAGTATTTGCTGCCTATTCGAGACACGGCGTGATGATATGTGTGTATGTAAATAAAAAAATAATCCTTATTTAAATTATTTATACATAAATACGTCATCATCTTCTTTAGAAGTCACAGGAAAGAGCACCAATCTATACTCGTACTATCACTACAGATACAATATGTTCTTTTTGTCCTTCTTAACACATTGAATTTTAGTTCACATTCATCCTTAATAACTACATTTATTATTTGGCGATATATTATTCTGACATTTTAACAAAAATAAATAATCAAATGAATCGTAAAAAAATCAATTTCCCTTCTTGTTGTTCTGTAAGTTCTCATATATGATTGGAATCATAAAACTTTTCGATAAAATAATTTGGAATCGACTCAAAATGTTTTCTTTCTGAACTTTTTCTCTACTTTTGGCAAACATGCATGAAATTGTCTTTATGGTTCCATGGACTTAATTTTCTATGATTTAAGAAATAATGTTATAAGGAGAGTATTTATCTCGTATATTTTATTTTTCTACCGACGAAAAAAAAGAATATTTTTTTAAGATTTGCGAAATTATTGAACAAGAGATGAAAACTTTATCTTCATTGATTTTGAAAAATTTAATTGTTAATTCCATGTGTGAAATAACAAGCTTAAGGGGAGTATTCTACTCTAGAGGCGTGAATTTCGGGCGTTTATTCAGACTAAATAAAAAAAAACGAAAAATATTTTTCCAATGCATTTTTTTACAGTTTCTTTATTGATAATTTGAGAATGTTGCAAAAAAAATTTTAAAAAAATTGAAAATTCAAGATGTTATCCGTCGTTATATCTTGTAAAAAAGGGGGGTAAACCGGTCGACATAATTGGAACCCTTTTGTAAATTTGAAACAAATATTATACACAGTTTCTTGATAACAAATAATGTCGTTATACTATAGTTGGTACAAAGGGAACAAAAACTCGTAAAATAGCGGCTGCCTGAATAAAATTTAAAAAAAATTATCCTTTTTTTTTTTTAAATAAACAAAAAAAGGTTTTGAATTTTCCAAGGCAGGAACGATATAAAACATTTATCAAAGTTTCATACTAAATTTGAAGGCAATCGGTTGGATAGAATTTGAGATTTTATGTCGACCAGGTTGAAAAAAGTAGTTTCGAGAAAAACGCGTTTCAAGTTTCAAGATTATTGTTTGAGTCATTCCGGTGCGGCGTAATTGCTGCCTCATTTATAGCTTTAACTTCGTAAATATTGAGAATTTTAAAATTTCCTTTTGAGAACATATTCTTAAAGGTCTAAACTTTAAGAATATGCACACAAAAAAAAGATTTTTTCAAATTTCTCGAGTAGAATACCCCGCTTAAGTGAGTTACATTTGATACTAATCAAATAACATATTGTAAATGTTTATCTAGCTTGGCTTCTTTCATATGTTGGTATTACTGGTAATGAATGGGTCAATTCTTTGGCAAAGGAAACAATTCAACCAGTCGACCTCTGTCTGATTTTTCTCAGTCAGTAACTGATCTGTTAAATAAAACTAAACAAGATACTTGGCACCTATGGGCGTTGTAACATATAAGTAAATAAGGTCTCTAAATTTAACCGAATTCAGCAATCGATCCCTTTCTAGCCGTGGTTTAATATTACATAAGGAGAATAAACATTATGCAAGTGTCACTCATGTGTCGCTTGCACATTAGCAAATGTATTGCGGCTATTAAAATAATGGATATTGTGGAGGATCCCGGCTGCGAGTGCGGTTTGTATTATATTATGAGACTAGATCATGTGTTTTTCGGTTGCACTTGTAACAGATTTGATTTACTAAATGCCATATGTTGTTTATAGTTAAGGCATTAACGTTGTGGAGGTTTAAAGACATTGTAATTTATTTTTAACAAACACTGTTTATTCCACTTTTTTGTGACGGTATAACCCTACCGGTTTCAAGGCTTTCACCTCATCTTCAGGGGAGCGCAAACAAGATTAAATGCTGTTCGAACTGGTACCGATATAGACACTTCAACGGTTGGAGGCTGGGGGGTGAGGAAGGCTAGGGATAATTTCGGCCAAGAGCGGGGAGATTTTGGGGAAATAACTGTTCAACAGATGCTCCGATCGGTATACTGACTTAGAAATTTCTAGGGCCTCTAATCTGTCCAATTTATTTCCGTTGCCGCTAATATGTAAGAATTTGGCATCATCGATAGAAAAAGTATGATTCTCACGGTGACAATGATTAGCCATTTCAGAATAAATTAGAGGATTTGTTAAGGCAGATTGGTGTTCACGAAATCTTTTTTCAAAAGATCTTCCTGTATTTCCTATATATAAATTATCACAGTCAGCACATAAAAGTTTATACACACCACTGTTGCTAAGTATTCCATTTTTGCCTTTCCCATTAAATAAGAGTTTCCGGAGATTAAAGTTAGTGTAAAAAGCTGGCTTTAAGTGACTTGGAATATTTTTGGTTATTTCATTTGATATATTTTTTATAAATAGGACTTTGCTCCATTTATAGGTATGCTTATATGTGTCGTTAAATATATAATCTTTTATAAGTTTCTTTTTTGTTTTGTTTTTTAAAAGTGAATCAATGAGGCTTCCAGGATATTTGTAGCAATTTTTTTGATGGTTATTAATTCCTTTTTAAAATTGTCGTCGGTTAATGGGACACTGAGCAATCTATGAAGCATACAGTTAAAGGCGGCGAATTTATGATTATTAGGATGGTTAGAAGTTGCTGGAATTAAAGAGTCTGAATAAGTATTTTTCCTATACATATCAAAGTCAAATGTGCCATTTTTCCGAGATAATGTTAGGTCCAAGAAATTTAATTTTCTTTCCCAAAATTTATTTTCCAAAATCTCCCCGCTCTTGGCCGAAATTATCCCTAGCCTTCCTCACCCCCCAGCCTCCAACCGTTGAAGTGTCTATATCGGTACCAGTTCGAACAGCATTTAGTCTTGTTTGCGCTCCCCTGAAGATGAGGTGAAAGCCTTGAAACCGGTAGGGTTATACCGTCACAAAAAAGTGGAATAAACAGTGTTTGTTAAAAATAAATTAAAATGCCATATGTTTGTCACGTCTAACGATTGTTAGGTTTCTAACTTTTCCACATATAGATCTATTGTTAAATGTTTGAAGTTTAATTAGTTTAATATTTAAATTGTCTATTTTTTTTAAATAAATTTATTATATCGATTTTTTAATATAATTTTGGTTCAAGTATGGTGTTTCAAATCCTCATGGTTTGAGTAGATTGACTATTCAATAAATTTGTTGTTAGATTGTATTAGACGGATTACCTTGTGTTATTTTTCGTTCACAAGAAAATCATTTACAAATTACTGTTCTACTATCGGCTCAAAATTGAATAACAGTTAGGTTTCGATTTCTGGTCAACTTGTCCACTTTCACACTCATCCACTCCCCTCGTTTCTTTCAACTCAAAGTGAGTAATGAAAACTGTTTAAAAAAGTTTTCCTGTACAAAATGAAATCATCAATACGAAATTAAATTGAATTTTAAAAACATTATGACATGTAAATCAGGTTAAAAATTGATATTAAATCATTATTTATAATTAAATACTACTAATAACAATTCATAATTAAAAACTATTAATTACAATTCTTATAGATTTTTTTTAATCAATAATTTATTCAGTGGATCTTAAGTCTTATGTGTTACCAATTGTCTCTCCATCTCTTGAGTGGCTTTGCTGGTGGTAGGTTGTCAGGGACGTTGTTTTGAATTAAAGTGCACAAAATATAAAATGGTAAAGTGTGAAACATTTACAATGTGTAAATTTTTCTTACAAATTTTAAAATCAACATAAGTTACATATGAACGAATTATAAATATGCGTAGTAATAATAAATTTTCTCAAACTGGGGCAAATAAGATATAAAAACAATTAATTATTCATGGGAAATTATAAAAAAAGAGAGATATACCATGTTTCATTTCCACAATTAATTATCCATGAGAAATTATAAAAAAAGAGATATATACCATGTTTCATGTATCATCACAATAAATTTATATCCTTAAGAAAATGGCAAGAGAAACATAAAAGGTAGCGATGCGATGGGAAATTTATTACAGGAAAAAATATATCTCCAATTACACAGGAAGTGGTCAATGAAAATAAATCTCATGCTTTTTGTTTTTATTCCAAATAATGTGTATATTTTGGCAAGACATGAAAACAATAAAAAAAGAGTTTCCCAAAGTTAGTATTAAATACATACTCGTATATACCAGCACACCGTTGGAAGAATGAACAGAGTGCTAAAATTTCTATCACTACATTCATCTTTCGTCTCCTCAATATCCTCACACATTTTCGTATTTTATTTTAAAGTTCTTTCTTTTCTTTTAATAATAATAATAAAAGGACAGTTTACACACCGTCTTTTAGACAGCAGACTCTCCTCAATACCGCTCTAACTCGGAATTCAAATCCACTTTTATCGACATTATAAATGTTACAAAATAAATATGTATACAAGTTGAAAAGGAAGATTGCAAAATAAAGTTGCATGAGATAGCTGACATCCTGAAAATATTATTTGGTATTATTTATACTATTTTGCATGAACATTTGGTTATGAAAAAGCTTTTTTCGAAATGGGTGCCGCGTTTGCTCACAATGGGACAGAAATAATAACGCATCGATGATTCAGAGCACTGTTTGGCACTGTTTACGCGAAATAAACAGGAGTTTTTGCGTCGGTATGTGACAATGGTTGAAACTTGGATCCACCACTATACTCCGGAATCAAATCGGCAGTCAGCTGAGTGGAGAGCAGCCGGTGAAAGTCATCCGAAGCGACCAAAAACTCAACCGTCGGCCGGGAAGGCTATGGCCTCCATATTTTGGGATGCGCATTGTATAATATTCATCGATCACCTTGAAAAGGGATAACCCTTATATTGTTGTTTTTGTTACCATGTAAACATTTAAACATGTGTAGTTTTACAATAGGAACATTTCCTCGGTTTTAACTCAATACACGCAAAATCGACAGATTGCTGTTTTTGATACTAAACGACTCATACTTAGGTTATATCTTACATGGTGAAAAGTTTGGTTTTATAATTATTATCATCAAGGGAAATAGTGAGGGATATAATTATATGAGAATAAAACTGATGTCCTGGCTTCAAAACGCTAGAGACTGCACTGTAGGGCTGTGAAGTGTTGGGTGTTAGTGAATATATTCACCTGTCTCATGATGTCTGAGAGACTCTTACTCCAGTGATCATCCACATCAGATGCCTGATATGGCATTAAAGTAAAGTAATTCATTTTTGGAAAATAAATTAAATTACATAGATAATGGTTTGCACAGCGATATAATCTACATATTATATTTAACTTAACTGTATAATAACTGAACCTATATTTTGTACTTTCATTGTTTAAACACCTTTTCTCATTTTAATAACTATGTTTACTCGTACTTTGCATATTTTAATTAAATCAAGTTGTTTTAACTTAATATAATATTTCCGGTTATAAAAGCGTTGCGTGTTAATTCGTATTTCCATTTTATTTCACCTTCATTTTAAAGCTCTAGTGTTTATAAAAAGGTTTCTAATCAATAGTCTCAGTACATGATCACAGGATGGTTTAAATTTTGAAGGTTTTTATTATTTTGTATCATATAAGTAACTTTATGTTGAGTTTAATAGCAGTGTAAAGGAATCGTAAACCTATTTGAATTTAAATCAAAAAGTTTTTAAAATCACTAAGAAAGATTCATCCGCATTAAAACATTTTCTAATAACATTGTTTATACTATCAGATAATGTTAAACTGGTTTCAAGTTATTCTTACTATAGAATGTGGATAGTAAAACAATGGATTTCCATTAAATGCCCAGTAATAGCTTAACCCGACGTGAAATATCAAATATTGTTTCCCAGGTTCAATGCAGCTTCTTTTTCAAGTATATTTAGCTTTATTTTTTACTAAAAATATTTTTTGTAAATAAAAACCTTTGTTATAATTTGTATGAAAACCTTAAGATGCCTTTATTATACAGAGTATAACAACGAGCCCACAGTATACCGTAATGGTTTTTTTTTATAAATAGCATCAAGACGATATTAACATTGAATGGATAACAAAAGACTGACTAAACAAATTTACACCATAAGCGGGAGTGGGAGTTGCAAAAAAAAGGTTTAAAATTTACTTAAATAATACAAAAATGTAAGTTACAATTAAATAAATACGTTCTCGTAATGTTTCATCGTAAAATGCATTCTTCGTATATATTTGTAGTCCGCGATTTTGAATAATGATTCGAAATAATATGAACTTTTATCTTCATGTTATTAATTTTCTTGATAAAAGTGAAACCTTTTATTCCAAAATTAAAGTTTTATTAAGCTGGAAAAGATCACAAACAAATGTTTTCAACAATCTGTTAAAAATTGCTAATAATATTTTATTTTTTAACGTTACTCAATATGGATTATATTATTTTTCATAGTCAACCTTGATTTTCAACAATCTGTTAAGAATCGCCAATAATATTTTATTTTTTAATGTTACTCAACATGAATTATATTATTATATTTTTCCTAGTCTTCTTGATTGGCTAGGAAAAATAATATAATTCACATTGAGTCGAATCTTATTTTTCAATGATCTACACTAAATATAGTTTTTTTAAGATATAAAATGTTGGCAGTTATCTCTATGAGGAATAAATATAAGTGTTATGTATTTTCTTACTTTACGTAAAACTTGCTCATTAAGTGACAGCATGTGATATTTCAGACCTACACAAAATTCAGGAGTGGATTGGTTAGTATGTTTTAAAAATATATTATTATGATAAGCTTCCAACATTGATCAAGATCAGAAGAACTAAAACATTAAATCAGTCAGCATCACGTTAAATTTCAGTATTTATAATCGTCCTCTTTAAAAAACATGTGATTTTATCCAATAAAAACCAAAATAGTGCTTCATTTTCTATTGAACCAGATATGTGATTTTCTTTGCAATGCCTATTCACATGGACATTAAAAACCAAAATATGTATATTCTGTAACTGTCACAAAATCCTAAGACGAGTTTCTCACACTACTGGAAGTGCGTGTATTACTTTTTAAAAATCACTTAACAAGATTGACATACTTTTGTAATAAATTCCCGGAAGTGATCAAACACTTCCGGGAATTTATTACATCTGTTTTTATTACCATCTATTTTTTTAAATATTTTCATGTCATTACCATCTATTTTTTAACCTTTCTGGCTGGTTGGAAGAGATTTACATGTGATAATAAGGCTTCGACATTTGTACTGTATACTATTGTATTAAAGCGAACTTTAATGTTGACTCATTTCTTTAATTTTATAAAGATAAATAAGAAAACAAATTGATATTGAAAATTGTAATAAACTGTCTCACAAGAAAATAGCATGTCAAAACACATTATAATTAGTTAAGTTAAAAACATACACCAACAACACCAAATCATGAGTTCAAATCATGTAATTATTAATGAAAAAAATGTTATAAAAGACATCTTTCTCACAAGACTCGTCTTCACAGTTAAAAAACCAACAGACGGCATACTATGTATGGTAAATATTCTTCCAATAAAATATATTCTTAATATTTGATATAAATTTTTTTTAAACTGATTTTATTTTCGTAGGTACAGTTTCGGTCCTTGGACATTTGAGTTTTTTTGAAAATTATTTTAAAAATGAACACAGAAATTCACTTCGGTTAATTCGATTGCATATTAGTTATTAAAATTACATGTCTGATTCGATAAAATAGTTAAAAATGCTGGCTGGTTAAGTTAGTAGCAGAGATGAAACTACTGTTACATATTCATTTATTTAACACTTTCATGCGAATACATGAGGTGGACTCATTCCTTTTTCTAAGCAGCCAGCTTTTGTTTCATAATTATTATCGCTTTCCGTGACCTTTTTTTCAACATTTTGTATGAATACAATATTTAAAAAACAAAAACCCACAAAAAATATAAATCTCTAGGAAAATAGGGATAAGAATGGGAGTTAAGGATGTGGAATATCAAAAGATAAATAACGCTACTATAGTTTATTCTTGAAAGCTGCTTTGTAAAAAAGATACCATTTCGTAATTTATTTTATCAAACACTGTTTACTCCACTTTTTGTAACGGTATAACCCTACCGGTTTCAAGGTTTTCACCTCATCTGGATTTCACCTCGTACCGTTACATAAAGTGAAATAAACATTGTTTGATGAAACAAATTACAACGTCTTTAAACTGCCACAATGTTAATGCCTTAACTATAAACAATAAATACCACTTCAATATGACTATCATCTTTAAAGGATTGTCTATAGTCGATAGTATTATCAAAATCGGCCGGAAAATAATTTTAATACACCCTCTGAATGAAAAAAAAATGTTTATATTCGTAGTAATAATAGTTTTCACCTTGAATTTACACAGTCCATCTCGAGTGATTGCTTGAATTTACATAATTTACATAATAATACAATAGTATTATGTGACCAAAAATTAACGTTAGACGACCAAGTGCCCTCGACAACAAGTCACCTGCCCTTCAGTTCGGGTGTTGTGAATTCGATTCCCGTTGGTTCCTGTTTTTTTTTTAAAGAGCATTTCCCTTGTTTTTACGTAAGACTTTGTTGAATATCTTTCTTCTTGGTTGGAAAAGATTGCCACCTTCGTGACGATCTCTATGGCCTAGTTGGCGAGATGCCTATCTTACTATCCGGAGGTTGCGGTTTCGATTTTCGCTGGAAACAAGTGTTAAAGAAAAAGGTTTTCAGTTTGATTTTCACATAATTTCTCATGAACATCTTTCTACATGTGCTGTATACAAATTAAGTTTCGCATGATTCGCTCGGGCGTTGTTATAGCTGTCAGACGTGATTTGTTTAGTAAAAGTGGGTTCGATTCCCGAGTAAGAGCGCCCTTTAGGAGAATTTGCTCTTCTAAATGGCTGCATATTAAATTGTCCTTAGAATGAATGAATGCCACGTACCAACAAACCTGCCAGGCTATACTGTATACAACGTATAAAATACTTAAAAATAAAAATATGTCTATAAGTGGTAGAATCGTTTTTCTTTTTGTGTGAATTTTAGGTGAAATTCCAGACGATGAAAAAAATTTTTCAGTTCGATTTAATAAAGCCTTTTAAGTTTTATTTTGCTAGATTTAAATAATATTTCACATGGATACAATATACAATTGTTCAGTATACAATGAAAGTATAATATAAGAACAATTTAACGAAAATAGAACCTTGAAAAGAAAATCAACAAAAAAGGTAATAAAGACTTCAACATTTTATGTAAATTGAGCCTGATTTACACTGTGTGAACCCCCGTTGATCAACAAATTTCTGTTAAATGTACCTGACAATTAGTTAAGTCATCGTGAGTTGAGGTAATTTGCGGTCTCATATTCTAAAACAGAACCTTGATGACTCAACTGAATACATTTTCGGGTATCTACATTTTTCCATGGCACTATTATGAATCAAGCTTCTCAAAACTCCTTGTAGACACAACTAAGTAATTTCGAAGAAAATTTGACTACTCTCTTTACTAGTAATAACCTGTCACTTATTTATTTACTAGTAATAACCTATCAATAATGAAGATGTTATTTTTTTTATGTTATGTTGCTGCTTCTCAAGAGTTTTGCTTGCTCTTTGTGATTGACGCGATCGTCTATTATTTTTATGTTATGTTGCTGCTTCTCAAGAGTTTTGCTTGCTCTTTGTGATTGACGCGATCGTCTATTATTTTTAGCATCTGAAGTCCTTTTTACAACTAATTTATTATTTTGATCGATAATAATAAGTCTGTAATATTTTGAATTTTAAATTTGTCTTGCAAAAAAATTTTTAAAAAACTCAATTGAGTTGTACCCAAAACCAATCTCGCAAGTTCTTAAGCCAAGAGATATTGAGTCATCATCTCGTTTGCTATTTATTTCCCTTCAGTTATGTAATAATGTACTCGTATATTGTCCCCTTATGATTTTCCCTCGATGGTCAGTTATGAATAATGTATATTGTAACTGAGATATTGCAATTTACGAATCTTCACGTGCGGCTCTTAAACATTCGATCTAGATTTTCCACACGTGTAACACGATCTGTCTAGGACATTTTGAGATTACGTTCGTAGATCCAGATTTCAAAAGCCTCGATCCAGCTTGATGTCCCCTGATACAGTGTTTATAACTATTATTATGATTAATACGTATTAGAAATATGTTATATTCTTTCTCACCAATTCGGTCCTGTAAACGAAAAAAAAAATACTTACAGTTATATAAAAAAAATACGTCTTCAAATTAGCTTGAGTTATGGGTTAAAGAAATGAACGTCTTACATTCTGAAGATGAATCATAAACATCGTAACCTTGCGGATGGTGGAGTGGCATTCCAACTTTAACAACTGAAACTATAAACACGTGTAACATTTCTTTCTTGAAAAAAAAAAAATAAAACCCATTTAAAAAGAGTGTTTTGCATCTTACTGTGACCTTAAAAAAATAAATCATTTTTATTCTATAAAATCTAATAAAAGAAACGTAACTTTTCACCCTTGCGACTGTGACAAATATGACTTAAGAAAAATCTTATGAATATTTTAATAAAGTTGTCGTGCTTCAGTGAAGCAAAACTATTTACTGAATTATCTTTTATCAATAAATTATTGATTATTGGATGAAAATGAAGTATTTTGCACAGCAAATCGATTTGTGCATATGGCTTGTTAATAAATATGACTGATAACTTCCGTGATCTAGTTACTAAAACGCTTGACTTATACCTAGATATCTCGGGTAAAATTTACGATAGTATTCGAAAAAAATAGAATACTGGTCTGTTAAGAGTTTGAACGGTACTATTGTCAACACGTGCGATGATGAACTAAGAATTCCCTGTTTAATCCAGTGTTTCTAAACCTGAAAACTCGATTAATGGAGCTGAAAACAATGTTGCCTCCCAGTCACGATCTTCAATGTGTCGAAATCACCAATTCGTAAAAGTAAAGGGTACCCTACTAATGAATGATTTATTTTATATAATTATATATGTTCTTTTTACATACATAGTACTAAGGTCCAAAAGTTTCCGGCCTGAACAAGATAGAGCGTGCACGGACAGATATCACGCCGGCCACGTTTACCACACGATCAGACGATGTTATATATCTAACTAACTTGTTCATACTATAAATTGTCCTTTTGTTATTATTATTATTTCCAATATTCTTTCCCACCTTCTAGCAGCAAATAAAAATGTTATACTAATATTTAAATTGTGAAATGATGCCTTTCTTATTTAATCTTACACGTGGAATGAATTAATGGAAAAAGACTAACAAAAAAATGTACAGTGCAAATGTAAATGAAATACATGGTAGAGCAAGACAAAGGAAATCATAATTGGATCAGGTGAATGATGTTTTGAAAGAAGGAAATGTAAAAAGATAGAAAAATTGTAGGAGTCGTATGAGAATTGATATGAATTTTAAAGAGGGGAAGGATATATATAAGAACAGTGCTTTAGTGCCTACCCCGATAGGGAAATGGCATGATGGTATGTATGTAAGTATAATTTTTTATGTGCTTGGAGTTTATTATAATTTGGCAGTAAGCCCCCAAATTGTAAAGTGTAAAATGATTGTTTTCAATAAACAATCTTGTACAAATAAAGGTACCATTTAATTTTGAAATTATTTTAAATGTATGTTATAAGTATAGTTTGATTAATCATATTTTTCAATTGATAGCAAAATGGAATGTAGCTATGCAACAATCTAAAAGCAGATTTTCTGAATTCACCTCTAGTTGTTTCCATATTACGTTTGATCTTTTTCGGTTCCTGCATATCACCTTTGGATTTTTTACATGAATACATTATTTATTCAGGTGTTTGAACCTTCATTGGAGATCTTTATATCCTTTATACATGGAAAATTTACCTGTTTCATTTCACTTTGATCCTTAGCACAGGAAATTTTACCTGTTTCATTTAACTTTGATCCTTAGCACAGGAACTGATTTGGCGTTAAACGTTTAAAAGTTGTTTCATTTTCAAATATTTTAATATAAATCATTGGAAAAATTATAAAATGATTAGCAAAGATTAAATAATATCAATCAGACCTACGTTGGTAATACGCTGCCTACACATTTCGGGGTTTGATTCCCGTTGGACCCCAGATTATTTATAAAAAAAGAATTGCATTCTTGTTTTTACTTAAGGCCTCCATAATTTCTTTCAGGTTGATACGAAGAGATTATCACATGACAAAAAACTCGCCAGGGTATAATTTATATAACGAAAGTGTAATTTAACTCATTAAATGCAGCTTATAAGTCCGCTTAAATAGGATGAATAAAAGCATTCTGAGATAGTTTGGGCAAGTAAAATGAATGATTGAATAAATGTACTGACAAAATAAACAGACATGTAAATGTGAGTCGTAAGCGTGGCAGCGGAAAACATAGAAAGGGTGGTTGGATCGAGTGATTGTGATTTTAAAAGAAGGAAATTTAAAAAATCAAATAAATCGTAGGAACTGTATGGATGATTTATGATATTTAAATTTTTGTGAGGTGAAAGAAATTTTTCTAGCCCAGAATAATTCGATTGTCTATTTTAAAAAGAAATAGCTTGATGGTATGTGCATTTGTTTGTAAATACTGCTAACTTACCTTTATACGAGTATATTAAACTTATAATGGAAATATTAATATTTTTAGCACCATAATAAAATAGCAAGTATTCTTGATTAGCATTCAGCTATCCTGAATATATTTCTCAATGAACTCATTTTCTTATTTGTTTCCCTTTGAGATCTTTTATCATCTTGTACTGTTGTACTGGCGCATATTAGATAACTCAATTAATTCAGTGATCGTCCTTAGAGTATAACGTGTTGTGAAAAAGCAACATTTAAGTAATTAATGCACATAACAACCATACGATCGTTACTGACAGTGTATTGGACCATATTGCACGTTTATTATACAAATAAAATTAATTGCATTTTTTTCTTCTAACAAAAACAGTGTGAGTGAGAAAAAAGTTCTGAATATTTTAATTTTGTCACCAAATTAATTTCAGATTAAATGTCACGGAATTAAATCTGAAACTTCTGGAATGTAGTGAAATATTCTGTTCCTCGTACAAGGACATGTGGAGCGTTGATACTACCTAAAAATAAGGGATTTTTAAAATAACCTCGTAATAAGTAAAGATTTTTAGTTTTTTTTAAATTTTAGAAGGCGTTGTTGGATGTAATAATTTATTCCAAGAAAAAACACGATCGAAGGTTTGCATGCTAAAAAAATGAATAAGAAGTATTTTTTTTTCTCGTCGAGAATTTAATCGTCAACCTCCATGGCCTAGTTGGCAAGACGTTTGTTTTTCAGCCCCGGTGCTGCAAAATCAATTTTCGTTTGAATCCAGATTTTTTAAAAGGATTCCAGTCTAGTTATCACTTAAGGTCTCTTTAAGATCTTTTGGGTTCCGCTTTTCGCATTCCGTTGTCAGTAAAACTTGCTACAAAGGCAGGCGCGTAACATACTATAAAGGCAGGCGCGTAGTCACCAGCTCAAAGGTGATCTAATATGAGCTGCTCTTACAACCCTCCACACTGGCAAATACCATAAGTATTTCCATATTAACTTTGCGCCAAATGGAACGTAAGAACTATTGAATACGAAGAGTAAAAAATTGTGAAAGCATCTCTGAAATGTTAAGTTCCTTTTATATAAAAGCATTCACTGATCGTTCTGACCATGAAACACTCAACAATCGTCTCCAACACCCCATCTCGAGAAAGTCTGTTCTTGATATTTCCCTAGCTTTTATTGTTCAAGTTTCTGAGGCATACGGTTAATATTCAGAACATCTGAATTTAAAAAGATTAAAAACAATAATGTCAAAAGTCAGGGTGTGACAGAAAAATCCATTATCAAATAAAAGGTAAGTGCGACATTTATAACACCTCAAAGGCTTATAAAGCTCAAATTCCCAGCGTGTTTCTACGTCCCAATCGTCTCCAATACCAAATGACAATTTAATCCGAGTGGAATTTTGATCATATTCCTCGGAGATAAGGTATAATTCAAGTTTCCCGAAACATGACACGTATTCCTAGACATGTCAAACGTGAAAAAAGTGATTCAATTCCGCCAGGCTCCCTCAGATTTGAGATACTCATATCCAACGTGGATGTTTTGTGAGCAATAATGAATTTGTTCTCAGTCTTGGAGGGAGTGATTCTTAACCTGTGTTACGCAGTTTGGAAGATTTTTTATTTGCCATCATCTGACATTGGTCATGAAATTCTCTGGCCTCATAAAACACTAAATGAGAAAGATTCACTAGTATTAATATATTAATAAGTATGGTATGCCTTAACATTTCATATTATGAATGCAAATATGTTAAAGATTTGAGATTCTCATATCCAACGTGGATGTTATGTGAGCAGTACTGATTTTTTTATCGGTCGTAAAATAAATGATTCACAAATTGTGTTGCGTTGCATTTGGAAAAAAAATCTATGAAAATATAATGAAATTCTCTCTTCTAATTAATCACTTATACTAAGTGATGAATATATAGTGTTAATTTATTTATTAGTATACGAGTAGTATGTCTCAATATTTCATTATTGGTCAGCACATGTTATATGTTCAAGAACGTGGACGGGACAGAATACTATCCCGTATAATTTTTTTTATATAAATATATTTTATTTATAGTTTTTTTTGCAATTTGATTGCCATGTGATAAATAACTATTAATTGAGCCGGATATATAGCACTAATTAAGTCAAGAGATTATTAAAATATATGTTAAAAGCAAGCAGGAAACAAACACATTAGGAAACGGTAAATAAATATAACAACTAGGCCAAAACATATTTTTTTGGTTTGTATCGCATTTTTTTCCTTTGCTGGGGTAAAAATAACATCAAAAAACGAAAAACTACGTATTTTGATCACCTCATCATACTTTTAAACATTGACATCATAATAATATTAACCTCAATGCATATAAAAATAATTCTTGGTTTTCTATTAAAACACTCAACGAAAAAAATAGGTTATGTGAAATACTTAAAGAAACACAGAACCAGGGGGGAAGGGGGTCGTAACATCATCTGAGGACGAACGTCAGGCGTCTCCATGGTAACAGGATTCCTGACACGCCATCGTTTTTTTTAGAATCCACTTGATCAAAGAACATATTTTGCCCTTGTCTCAATTCAGAAAGCTAAGGCTAGTTATTACCGTCTTATTTTTATTTTCTGGGATAAGTTTCTAATAACAAATAAACAACTTGAAAAACATCGTTTCAGGATAAAATATCACAGGAAGAGTTATTTGTTTTTGAGTTAATAGAAGACTGAGCATATTCAAGTGATTTACTCGTAATGTCTGAAAAATGTTCAAAACACGGATTTTAATTATAAATAATATTTCTTTTGAAACCGTTAATGCTGCGTTTGACATGTGAATAGATACGACAATAATGAAGTAGAATGATAAATCACATGAGGGTAGATAAGGGACGTTGAGAATAAATTTTTTGTATGCCAACGCAGCACATACCATTTCTACCTATCAACTATCGCGGTTTACTCGTCTCGACTTAGGGATGATCACCCTTGCTCAGTTGGATGTGTTACATCCTTATTGATATTTAGACTAAACTCAAGAATAATTATTTATCCCTAAATTCCTCATCCTTAGCTTCCAAACAATTCATATCTTAATCCTTATGATTAATCTTTAATTTCAGTTTTTGTCACTTTTTCTCAGTTATTGTATTTATACATAACATCAAAGACACGGTCATATATACCCATAAAAACTATGAAACAAACGCTGATTAATTGGAAAAAATTACTTTAGAACAATAAATCCGTCAGATGTGCTTAATAAAAACACATGTACTTAATAAAAAAATGTAAAGCTTGTATAACGTTGCGACAAATGTTTCGCTGCGACAAGACGATCGGAATGTTATGATAACACTTCATTTATATATCTGCATCCGGGATTCCGTTTCTTAAATAATCATCATTTTGAGGTAAGCCATTATAGGCTACGTTTTCTCAGCTGTAAAAACTCGTTTAAATATTTTTATTATGTCAACATATCTCAGAAAATGAGAAATAATGATTCTTTGTCTTTTTTGTGTTATGTTACGATTTGACTTATGATAGAAATATCCAAGTTTCAGTCGTCTCAATGATTTTCTTCACAAAATAGAGTAAGTGTAAGGCTAGTGCGAATTGATAGGTAATAGTAGTACATATTTTTTAAACTTTTTTACGATCTTCGTGGTTTGGCCCCAGTATGGTACGGGTACGTGTGTGAGTGTCGTTGTCTTTTCATATGTAGTAGTGTTACCAACACGTGCAATGATGAACCACGAGGTTCATATCTACTACCCCGAAGTTTCGAAATCTTAAGGTTCGCTAACTGGTACGGATGACAACATTGTCTTCCGGCTTTTTTCTAGTTTATCAGGTTCACCAATTCAGATATGCTGATGGGTACTATACAATTAAAGAAGATTAATTGCCATTTCATGTCTATATACAACTGCGAGTCATACACCACTACAATTTTTGTAATTTAGTAAAATACACGTCTTTATATAAACTTAAAGGTTGTTGTTGATTACAATTCACTGTTTGAAAAATAAAATGTTTTAGCAATATGAACATTAAATACGAAATTATTAATTTATAATGAAGTACGGAGCATGCGTAACAAACGTTATGTTATTTAATTTGCGAGAACACAAAGAACTACTCATTTTTGTTCTCTTATAAATGGTCAACAACTGTCTTGGATGGATAAAATAAAATACTGTTATATTTGAAAGTGATCTTTCGTTTGATGAGTAAATCAAATCGGTCTGCAGTAAAGCAAATAAGATGTATGGGTTTATAATTCGTACCATCTAACTATTCACGAATATCTACGTTATCAGAACATTATATAATACTAGTCAAAAAGTTTTGAAAGCGGAAATGAAAATACATTTTTTTTGGGGGGAAATCACTTTTATTGCTCAGTATAGTCAGTCTCCCATAAGATCAATACACTTGGTCCAACGATCTTCCAGCTTTGTTGTCCCATCACGGAAGTGACTTTCTGGAAGGCCTGCAAAATACTCCTCTACGACGGCTATAACCTCTTCGTTTGATGAAAAATGCTTTCCACGAAGGAATTTTTTGAGGTGTGAGAACAGCCAGAAGTCAGAGGGAGCTAAATCTGGCGAATAGGGTGGATGCTGCAACAATTCGTACCCCAATTCACTGATTTTCGCGATGTTTTTTTGAGCTGTGTGAGCAGGTGCATTGTCTTGATGAAAAATGATTTTTTTCTTCTGCAAACCGGGTCTTTTTTCACATTTTTTTTCATCCAACTGGTCCAAAAGGTCACAATAATAATCAGAGTTGATTGTCTTACCAGTTTGGAGATAATCTATCAATAAAATTCCTTTTGCATCCCAAAAAACTGACGCTAACACCTTCTTGGCCGATTTCTGGACACGAACTCGCTTCGGAGCCAAAGTGCCTGGTTCACACCACTCCTTAGCCTCTTGTTTTGATTCAGAATCATGGTGGTAGACCCAAGTCTTATCCATAGTGATGAATCGACGCAGAAAATCCTTTTTATCCTTTCGAAATTACTCCAAATGTTGCTCAGAAAGTCGCATTCGAACGTGTTTTTGTTGCATTGTTAGCAAATGCGGCACCCATTGTGCACACAGTTTTTTGAAAGCCAAAATTTCAGCCAAAATATGCCATGTTGTTCCATGTGAGATGCCTATGGTGTCAGTTATCACATCCACAGTCGATCGATGATCTTTCAAAACCATATCTTGTATTTTCGCTATGATTTCTGGTGTTGATGCTCTTTTTGGACGTCCTGAGCGTGGATCGTCTTCAACGCTTGTACGGCCACGCTTAAACTCCAAAACCCATCGGTGAACGGTTGGAAATGAAGGAGAAGACTCCTTTCATACTTTCACCATCTTTGCATGGATCTCAGTAGCCGATAAACCTTCCAAAACAAATAATTTAATCACTGCACGATATTCGGATTTTTCCATTGTTAAAAAATACACTGACACGTCAACTTCAAATGGCTTGTAAACAAAGAATGAATCGACAGATCAAAATGAAATTTTGAGTACGTTCTTATGAAAGATGAAATATTAAAATGGCGTAGAAATTTTGGTTTTTCTACTGCTCCATAGATGTCGCTTTCAAAACTTATTGACTAACCTATTACATATATAATATATAACTCTTTGGTAAGAAATCATTTGGAATATTCCATTTCAATATGGACGTCAGCAGGTATTACGTTTTAACTCATGCTAAAAAGAGTTGAGAAAAGGTTTTTCCGTTATCTCTACATGAGAGAGTATGGAATTATTCCTGGCTTTATCTAAGTGCCCTCTTACTGGAATGCTCAATTGTAGATTATTAGAAAGTGAAAGATCTATTCGATAGGGTGCCCACTTTTTTGTTTGCTGAAGGATAATTCAGTGGCCAAATCCATCCTGAACAGTCGTAGTTTGAATATCTCGGATAATTATCCGAGACAAAGCATCCATAGATTATTCTATCAATCTGTATGTCGAACTAACATGCTCTTTGAAAATGCCAGTAGGTAGACCAATCATACTTTTTTACCGCGTGTGCCCTCATATAGACGTTTTTCATGCGTTACTCAGTTCTATCGGGATTAAAAATTCATTGAATAATATTTTTTTTAAATTTGAATCTAAATTTTCCTTTCATGTTATTCATATACTTTATTAATATAATTAAAGTTAAATATCTTAACATTTTTAATTGGTTTATACATTTTTTTTACGTTTGTGGACATATTTGTTCATTGTACGAATTAAGGCAACCTTTCGTGTCCAAAGGATTTTAAAATAAAATAAATGAATGAGAGTTTAAACATGCTAAAATATGTAAATGTAAATTCTCGGCTGTAAAATGAAAGGTTTAAGTTAATTAGGCTAAAATTAGTTTATAATCATATTTCAAACTAAACAAATAAACAAAAAAATAGTCTACATGCATTTTTTATGATTAAATTCATAGAGGAATAATAAGATGTGTATTTTAAAATATTTACTGTCATTTTTTTCCAGTACGAATAAGAAGCTCTTAAAATCCAAACCTGTCAGCAAAAATCTGTACGGCAAAGGTTGGGACCCCTGATCGTTATTTTAGAGGCAAAGGTAAGGAAACTTTTGCATATTTTTTAAAGAAGAAAGCCTTTTCAGTGGAGGGTGATAAAATTATTGATTTTTCTCTAATGCCCATGATCACTTCTACCCTTGCGAGAAGGCGGCTGAATATATGAATTTCTAATAATGTTATAAAATGGTATCAGATACGTCGAAAATTGTGAAATTGACATTTTTGTTTTAAGAGTATTGAATTTGCTGTCTAATAAAGGACTCGAGGGATTAAGCACGCAATCGAATAGTCTGGCGAGACGTAGTTCGAGAGGCTTCAACTCGGAGAAAATTATAGTCGTCAGAAGAAAGTAAATTATAAATGGAACATATACGAGTAAGTCGTTCGATTTAAAAAAAATAACCCAGACATTTTTTTAACATTTGATTGAAAGTCAACGCAGTTTCTTGTTTCTGTATTCAAATAAGTTTCCGTAATATGTATATCATGTTTGTATTTTATTACGCTTATCTTGTATATAGTACAACCCTTTTTATAAAATAATTATGTCAACAGGAATCAAACCCTCTACCCCCTGGATGTAAAACATACTGTTTTGTTAACTAGGCAACGTATTTAGTTGGAGAACCTGGAGATTTTCCTTACCGATGAGTCAACAAGGTTTATTTAATTTACTTATATGGTGCCCTTCAATATATCTGATTTATCTAAGTGGATATATTCAATGGCGTAGCCGAGCAACAACATAGTCTTCGACTGAATTTATTGAACCTTTTTGTTTAGAGCCACTGAACTAGACATAGAGTTTGTGGTTTGTCATTACATATTTTCGTAATACGATCACATATAAAGAGGCTAAACTTACCGCAAGTTTAACAGCGAGTTTCGTGTCAGCTTCAGTTGTAGTAAACCCGTAGCCTTGGTAACTGGGGTTGTTGATAATATTTTCTCCCGGTCACGCTATTCAATATGTCGTATCACCAATTTAGATATGCTGAAGGGTACCATACGAAGGGGAAAATTTTATAATAATCTGGATTTGTACAAAAATTGGAGGCAGTACTATAGTTGAATTTATAAACAATATTATTTATTTATTAGTTATTAACAAAATATACAACGTTTAATTGCCCTTTACAATAACTATACAAAAACAATATTATCAACATCTACTAAAAAAAAATGGAATTTCTGTTACTTAAATATGTTTTTCAAAATATGACGCATGAAAATACCAATGTGTTGTACTCGTATATCTCAGAAATTTGAAAACAACCAAATACTCGTACAATTAAATAAATCAATAACAAAACAAAACCGAAGTAGAAAAAAATAAAACTTCTCTCAAGGGTAACTAAAATACGTTATTTAAGGCAAATAACAAAAAAAATTTATCATACATGGTATAATCAGTGTTTCGGTTTAGAATTGTGATTGAGGAAATTCCAAAAAAGAAATCTCCTGAACTAAACATCTCTTGTACACTGAAACCATTGTTGTTATTTTTTTGTATCCTTGTTTGTAATATACTTCGTGATCTCATTTTACCTGAATTTATTCATTGGGGATTTTGAGCTGAATAAATAAAAACAAAAAGCTATTAAGGGAACATTTCATTACTAAAAGCGCCATGCAGGTATTTTTTAGTAGTAACTGTCCGATTACAAGTAAAACCCACAAAATATAAAATATAAGAATTTTTCCATTACAATAAAATTACTGGTAGACTATTTAATCGATTTTATCTTTTAATGGCGTTTATTATTGAAATATTTATCAATAAATGTATTTTGAATGCGGAATGAATCAATTAGGGATGAATGTGAATTTAAGGACGATGTATGTTATTATTTGAGATTAAGAATACTACTCAGAAATGGTTTGAGCATGTAGAACGAATAAATAAAAAAGATTATCAAAACAAATATAGATTGCAATTGTGAACGGAATGCATTGTAGAGGAGTATCAAAGAAAGAAGGGTTGGAACAAATAAAAAACATTTTGAAGGAAGAAAATGTAAAAAGTGATTGAAATCGTAGGAGTTATTTGAGAAGGTGTATAGGTAAAGATGTATGCAATAGGAAAATCTTGGGTTCTGTTCTTTCTAATAACCTCAACGGTATGTAAGTAAATATTTATAGAGAAACAATATTTTTCTTTGTATTTGATTAAATCTCACATTAAAATACGATTCAATGAAGTATATTTTTAACCATCATTGAGTATAACAGCTTATTTCAATTTGGGCATAAAATTTAAGAGTAAATTACGTGCATGAATCTAAAACTTGTATGTTTATTTTAAAAACGTGTTTTGTTCATGACCATGTTCGTAACAATGATATTTTGTTCATGACCATGTTCGTAACTATGGTATTTTGTTTATGACCATGTTCGTAACAATGATATTTTGTTCATGACCATGTTCATAACTATGGTATTTTATTCATGACCATATTCGTAACAATGCTATTTTGTTCATGACCATGTTCGTAACTATGGTATTTTGTTCATGACCATGTTCGTAACAATGATATTTTGTTCATGACCATGTTCATAACTATGGTATTTTATTCATGTCCATGTTCGTAACAATGATATTTTGTTCATGACCATGTTCGTAACTATGGTATTTTGTTCATGACCTTGACTTTTTAAATCGTGTTATTCAAGTTTTCTGGATACGTCACATTCAATTATTAAATAATATTAAACAAAATATATATTTTATCTTACAACCATTTTTGTGGGACAAAAAAAAAACTGGAAAGCGTTTGTCATGAAACTAATGGAACAGATTTTTTGATCGACATTTCTTGTTGAGATTCAGTTTTTGAATTAAAACTTTTCTTGAAATTATATTTTACCAAGCTGAAACAGATTTTTCCCTTTGCTTGACTTAAACGTCGAACGATTTACTTTTATACTAAATATTTATCTTCTAAAAATATAGACATTCGAAAAATACATAACCCACCTTATTTGCCGTTGACAACTTTGAAATTGATTTTTGGATACCCAAAAGAGATGAATGGAGGTTTTTCTACTCGTTATGGGGGAAATTCTGATAAGTAATATACTCCCGTTTTTCAAACACTTTCTTTATCTCCTCGTGTAGGAAATATAAAGTATTTTATTTTACCAAAAAAATTAAGGTAGTTCACAACATAATCATAAGTTTTGATTAAAACACATATACTCGAATCTGACAGTCTCAAAATATGCTAAGATGATAGTATACAACAGTGTTAAAGAACCAACTTTGATGAATGGGAGTGAAACGTGGAATAAAACTGCAAGAAACCAAATAAATGGTATAGAAATGCGTATATTAAGAAAAATATGTGAGGTGACAATGTATGACAGAATACGGAATACAGTAATTAGGAATGAATGTGGACTTTATGCTGGTGTATTGAGTAAGAAAAAGAAGATCTCTCTAAGATAGTTTGGGCAAGGGGAACGAATGAATGAAGAAAGACTAACACAACAAATATACTGGGCAAATGTTAGTAGAAGGCGTGGTAGAGGAAGACTAATTTAAGTATGGTTGGATCAAGTGAATTATATTTTGATAGAATGAAATGTAAGAAATTAGATAAATCGTAGGGGTTGTATGAAAAGGTGTGTGGAGGGGGAAGAAGTGAAATATGTGTGTCGAGATAAGAAAATCTGGCGTTCTGTCCTCTCTACCTACATAAAAAAGGAAATGGCGTAATGGTATATTTGCACCACTGCGTAAGGCTAGTGGGATATTGACAAATTGTTAAATGTAACATATTTAGATTTTTTTCCCGCTTGATCCTCCTTATATTTGTCGTACGTAACTACTTTTGATGATACGATATACCATCATCCATCCTTCAAGTTAGTTTATTTCGTTGTAAACTGTTGTATTTCAGCAAAACAAGTCGTAACAGTTAACCTAAACTAAAGCTCTGGTGGCAAGTCGATCAAAGTTCCAAAACAATCGACATGTATAATCTGCTACAGCCTTTCATGAGACTGATTTTTTTACAAAGCGCTGTTTTTGCGTCACTTAATAGCGCTTTTAGAATTGATGAAAAAAAGCATTTAAGCTGTAGAAAAACTGAACAAAACAAAACAATTTTTGTAATATTATAACACAATATCCCTGTTGGGCTAGGTACAGATAAAAGAGCGCCAAACTTTTTAATCCTGCATGTTTTGATTTCTTCCACATAGAGACCGTTCGTTCTGACTATCTTACTTCGTATCTTTTAATGTTTGCACTAATACGCTGTTGTGAGCCATCATTTTAGCAGCACTTGATATTGCTTGGTTTAAATATATCTTTTAGTGCCCCATTGAATCCATGTTGCAATATTTGCAACATTGTAGTCGTAAATCTTTTCTTTTTGTTTTGATTCTCTGTGTAGTGTACAATTTGATGAGTTTATTGCCAAAGAGCAATATCTTCCAACTATCCAGAAAATTATTTAATAATTTGGTTTCCATTGTTAAGCAAAATATTTTCATCTTCGCCCTAGCTCTATCTCAATACGTGGGGTCGGCTTCTGGAGTTCTTTCTTTCCAGAGTAGTGAATGGAAAATTCCAACATATTGTCTGCAAATCAGTAGGAATTTAACGATACCTCACAATGTCTAGGTCGTTCACCTCACATCATCTATCATATCAGCACTACCTTTAGTAAATAAAGTATTTCTCTCACTATTGTTACAACATCGCAAGAAGAAGGGTGAGTACAGTACAATAAGATATTTTAAGAGAGGGGGAGTGAGAGAGACTACTTCCATACAACTTTTATTGTATATTGTTATAATTGTTCTATTTTATTGTTAGTTATTGTTGTTTATCTCTTACTGTGCCATTTTACACTAAACTTTATCATAATTATGAATACATAGAAGAAACATAAGTACATATTTTAGGTAGAGTTCAGTATTATCCTTGGTATCAGGCATCCACAGGGGGTCATGAGATATATCCCCGGGGATAAGTGAAGGACTTGATTTTTGTCAGTCAGTAATTTATCTTTTGAATAAAATTAAACACGATACTTGAAACCGATGGGCGATGGATTGGGATAAAACTGTTATAAATAAGGGTTCTTGACATAAATAAATCCAGCAATCTATCCCTTTGAAACTGTTGTTTAATACAATTAGAATGAGAAAGATTCATGTGCCGTTTTTGGATGGGCCGCTGCTTGGTGGCTAGTATCTTTAGATAATGGGTATTTTGGAGGATCTCCGTTGCGAGATTGGTCTGAATAATGAGACCAGAAATCGTATGTTTTTCGGTTACACTTTACGTGACAGGTTTGATTTCCGGAATCTTTGCCGCATCCAACGAATGTTTAACTAACTAAAGAGATCTTACTTAAAGTAACTAAAATATGTGTTTTTAAATTCTTAAGTTTTAGCAGTTGAAACTTAAAATTGTGAGTTTTTTTTATTTAATTTATTATATTAGTTTTTATAGTAGTAATTTTAGCTTTAATGTGGTGACATAAATTATCTTATTGTAATTTATTTTATCAAACACTGTTTATTCCGCTTTTTTGTAACGATATAACCCTACTGGTTTCAAGGCTTTCATCTCACCTTCAGGGGAGCACAAACAGGACTAAATTCTGTTCAAACTGGCACCGATATACACGCTTCAACGGTTGGGGACATTCGGGTTGGGGATTGAGGGGTAAGGGAGGCATGGGACGATCTAGGTCAGCAGCGGAGAGATTTTTGGAATATATGTATTTACCAGATATTCGGATCGATGTACTGACTTAGAAATTTCTAGGGCCTTTAATCTGTCCAATTTATTTCCGTTACTACTGATATGTAAGAATTTGGCTTCATCGATAGAAAAGTATGGTTTTCACGGTGACAATGATTAGCAATTTCAGAATAAATTAGAGGATTTGTTAAGGAGGATTTGTGTTCACGAAATCTCTTTTCAAAGGAACTTCCTGTCTTTCCTATATAGAAATTATCACAGTTAGCACATACAAATTTATACACACAACTGTTGCTAAGTATTCTATTTTTGCCTTTTCCATTAAATAAGAGTTTCTGGAGATTAAAATTAGTGTAAAAAGCTGGCTTTATGTGACTTGGAATATTTTTGGTTATTTCGTATGATATGCTTTTATAAATAGGACTTTGATCCATTTATAGGTATCGTTAATTATGTAATCTTTTATAAGTTTCTTTTTTGTTTCGATTTTAAAAGTGAATCAAAGAGGTTTCCAGGATAGCCATTATTTGTATAATTTTTTTCATGGTTATTAATTCCTTCTTAAAACTGTCGTCGGTTAATAAGACACTGAGTAATCTATGAAGTATACAGTTAAAGGCGGCGAATTTACGGTTATTAGGATGATTGGAATTTGCTGGAATTATAGTCTGAATAAAAAAGATCAGTAGCTTGCCACTGGGTCACCTTTTGGAAATCGATTTAAGTTTTTGTAAAGGAAGTGATCAACTTTTCATAACGCATTTATTATATCATTATTTTGATAAAGCTTAGTCAGTCATTTACAATTAAGAACTTAAGAAACTGAAATTTCCCATTTAATTTCATTTACAAAATTGTAATTTTCATATAAAATGTGAATTCTTTTTCGAAACAAAATGATACGTGTACTTTATGTGTTAAAAGAGTTCGTGTAGAAATAAAAAGGATATTTTACTGCCGATTGAAAAGGATATTTTCGTATTTTTTTCTCATTCACAGAAACAAAATTGGTCGAGTCTGAAAAATTCAAAATTGTTTTGTAAACATGAGCCTTATCGTAAAATATATTTTCTTTTGGTTTTTCTTGCATGGTTTTGTTTTAAAGTGTTTTTTATTTGACCTTAATATTTCTCTTGAATACATATCAAATTGCTCATAAGGTTAAATAAATAATTTTGGGATAGGTAGGTAGAGTGCTATAGTTTCCTGTCATGAATACTGCCTTCCCTTCTTTTGCATCCACACATCTTCTCACACAGTTCCCTCTGTTTTTTTACTACTTAAAGAAATATTCTTTTTTTAAATTTAATTTCTTAGTTCCAAACATACTTTTCCGTCATCATCTACGACGATGACCCCTCACGCTTGCACTGTAAATTTGAATAATCAGTTTTTCGTCGCCCATCCGATTAATAAATCCGAATCCCCGCAACGTGCCCTTTTTCAGTACTTTTGATACAACAAACTTTAGCTTACATTCATGCTTAATAATTTTATTAATTATTCTGTCATACATCGACACATTACATCTACTTTTTTTTTTTTTATCCACTTTGCACGGATTTCTCCTGTTACACAAAGAGGGTTTGCTTCTAGCGTTAGCTTATTCGTTAGGAATAATATCAGCCAGGATTCTTCTCATACTGCTAGACGGTACCGAGAATATATCAACCGTGTCATTCAGTTGGTTCAATATCTCTATACCACGCGTGACTGAGTGTTTAGCCATGATATTCGTCCTGTAAGTTGGTATGTAGAACAGAGGGTGATTCCTTGCACGGATATATTTATTGGGTACATATAAACGTAGTGCTTCTAGAATCGCGGGACAGTTAAAGGAACCTTGGAAAACCTTTATTAGGAATATCGCAATGGATTCTTGCCTTCTTGTTTCGAGGCTTCTATAGTTACACACCGTGAGAAGTTCGGCATGGTGAGCATATTTTGGGTAATCGCCCTTTGTTCTGTACCATAGATATCTGAGGATTTTTTTTTGTATTTGTTCTATATTGTTTTTGTATTTGAGCTGGTGAGGAGCCCAAACCGTAGATGCATATTCTAATTTGGTTCTAATTAGATAATTATATAAGTTTCGGAGGATATCGGTGCTGTTAAATTCTCTTGATATTCTCATTACAAAACCGAGTAGTTTGTAACAGTCCGATATCAAACGTGAGACATGGTTAACGAACGTGAGTCCGACATGGAAGGTTACGCCCAAATCCTTGAATTCAGAAACTCTGTTTAGTGCCACTCCCTGTATAGTATATTGATGGTGGATTGGTGAAAACGATCGACTATAAGATACACAGACACATTTATTAATGTTGAACAGAAGATGATTTTGCTCACTCCAGGAGACTAGGGAGTCTAGGTCCTGTTGTAACTGTGCACAGTCGTGAGGTGAATTGATCTTTTTGAATATTTTCAAGTCGTCAGCGAACAATAAACATGTCAGCGAACATAAACATGTCAGCGAACATAAACAATAAACATGTCAGTGAATTGATCTTTTTGAATATTTTCAAGTCGTCAGCGAACAATAAACACGTCAGCGAACAATAAACAATAAACGTCAGCGAACAATAAACAGCGAACAATAAACTTATCAGTTCACGCATTTCTACCACATTAACTCAACTCTTTTTAATCATTTTCATTTATCAATATTGATAAATTCCGTGGCCTGGTTGGCAAGATGCCTGTTTTCCGATCCAGGTGATGCGAGTTCGATTCCATTTTTTTTCAAATGAGTCTCTAGTTTAGTTTTCAAAAACGATCTCTGTTTAACCTTACTAGTTGATTGTAAGAGATTGCTACATTGCAATAAGCACACCAGGTTGAATTGTTTGTAACGGAAAATGAAAACAATATTTGAACTAATACGCTGTTATTAACCTTAATTTTAATAGACCTTAGTATGTGTCCTAGAGGAAAGTCTACTTTCTAAACGCGGATGTGTAAATTGTCATTTTTTCTTATTGCTTGGTAGAGTATATGTCTTTTAGTACCTCATTTCAACGAGATTCTCCCCCAACTACACCCGTGTCCCCCGTACGGGGAGGATGGAGCTGCTGCATCATTATATTTTATCCAAATATTGTGAAATTATTAACCTAATTATATCTAACTTGTTGCTTTCATTTCCCCCCCTTATCATTATTACTCTGCCGTTTCATTTTCTTCAATATATAACATACAACGCTTTTTCCTAATCACGCTGTTTCCTAACCCGCTTTTTCGCCTCCCTCGGCCTGTTTATCTGTCGACAAGGCTCTCTGTTGCTTAATATATTCCAGTATTTACTTGGACACATCCTTAGAGATTTCGTCAGAATGTTTCCCATCCTCTTTTCCAATCTCTTTTCTCATTTATTCCCCATTCTCCTACGGCATTCTGGCGGTTGAAGGTAAATGAATGCACGAGGGAATTCTACCTTGCTCCCTGGGATAAACCTCTTTAGATTATTTGTTGATTAGATTTATTTTATTTTGTAATAAATAAATAATTAAATATGTTTGATCTTATTCGTTTTATTTTATACAGTACTTTAATTTTTGAAAATATATTAGTGATTTTCATTATACTTTCGAGTACATGGTTATACATGGTACATATTGCGAGTTTATTGCTGCAAAAAAAATCCTTACAACCAACCTTAAGGTGCTTTTTTTTCTAACTACTTAACACGTCAGTTTTTAGTTCACATTCATCCTCAATAATTACATTTTCAATTCTGTCATTCATCAGTACAGCATACTTCCTTCTTAGTGTACCATCGTCCATTGATTTTTGTCGTTGGAAAAAAACTAATCAAATATGTACGAGTATAATTTTTTTTATATGTAGAATATCTATCAGTGAGTGTTCTTATTGAAGATGAAAAAAATGAAATGTTATGATAAAGTTTCTCAAACACATATATTTACAACTGTGAGTAATTTACATAATTTTCAAGCTCATTGTTTCAATGCCTCGTGAAAAAATGGAAACAATCAATATACTTTTTTATCTAATACTCGTTTATATTTCTAATCTAAATTATTTAATTGAATGCAATTTTCCTTACTAAAATCGACCCATTTCACTCTTCAATCAGTTATATCTGGTAAATTCGTCTTTACTTTTTTTTAAATAATTCCCTAATGAATTTAGTATTCGCACAATGAAACTGACCTACATAAATGGTGTACGTTTCTCTATTTTGTTTTATTTCTTACGATGGATTTTCAGATAATACCAGTTAAATTAAATTTACGAATAGTTTTGAAATTAATTTATAAAACATCAGAAAACGTGTTCAATAGTAAACTCATCATCACTATCACGCAACACCCCTATTGGAGTAGGTAGAAAGAACAGGTTTCCACTTTACTCTATCCTTGCACATTAATACCCTCATCCCTTATTGTCATACAATGTTTTCCACACTCTACGCGACGCTCTCATTTCTTATACATTTGATAATAAAAGCATATTTGGTAAAAAAAAGTGAAAACAGAAATAATCTTATTTATTTTTTTACTTAAAAACTTTGCCAAGCATACTTTAAAGTTTTAATACAAAGAAAATTTTAGCATAAAATAATAAGTAGCTCTTACAAAAACTTGTTTTATTCCAAAACTTTTGTTATATTTGACAGGATTAGTATCGCTTATTTAAGAAGTTTAAGTAAATTGGAGGGTGCTTTGGAGTTTATTTCATCTTATGTATTTTATAATTTTAAGTTGTTTAATTTTAAGTATAATAATTAAATCGTCTGTAGGTAGGTGACATCCTTATACATATAGAGGTTGTAGTTTGCATACAATTAGACGATAATATTATTTTGGATTATATAATATATATTCATGTAATTTGAAATGGTTGATATTACTTACAAAACGCAAGTCCGAATAAAACTTTGCGTAATTTGTGTCGAATAAAATGTAAAACCAAATGTCTAATAAAATGAGAAAAAAACACAATACTTGTTTTTTATTTAATCACTAAAATAAAAATAAAATTTATATTTTTTGTCGATTTGTTTACATATACGTTTAATTATCATTAAATTGACAAAATATGTCGAAACAATATTGAATAATAAATGTAAATAAATAACAGATGCAAATGTAGACGGTGGGATTTGGAGTTGTTGGACACAATTTGGATGTGGTTATTGAGATTATAATACGGTTCGAGTTATGTATGTAATCATTTGGAATTTAAATGTTTCATAATCGCTTAAACATTCATTACTGACAAAATTAAAAAGTAAATTCTTGAATATCGTAGAAGAAAACGCACAAAACCCAAAACACTGTTTTTAGTCAAGGAAAGTTATGCTTTTCATCACCCAATTTTAAGGTTTTATCATAATAACAATGGTAACAAAAAAAACCTGACACGAAGTTAGGGAATTTTTACTCATACTATATTAGCCTTACCTACGCCTCCGCGGGAGAGTAAAAACGTGTTAAAAAGAACAGAGAATGCATAATAAGATTTGCAAAATGCTATGTTTGTACGTGATAGTTGTGAAACATCTACCATTCAAGTTTCTGAAATGTGGTCAGAATTCGGGTAAAATCTAAAAATCTCTAGGACTCATCGCTTCGCTATTCTTGAATGGATATTCAAGTCTCATAAACTTTTATGTTTTATCAAGAGACGTAAATTGGAAAATCTTGTCTATACAATGCATAATCTCTAATGCAAATCTTTCTGCTGATCTATTTTAATAATTGGAAAAATCGAAGGATGACTCCTGTGGCTTAGTTGATAAGATGCCTGTCTACCAGCCAGGGATATTCGATTCCGGTTGGTACATACCTTATGTTTTTAATCATGGGTTTATTGTGGTTTTTACTGAAAGCCGCTATAACATCTTTCATGGTTTGTTGCAAAAAATGTCAATGCAATGATCTGCCACGTTGCACTTTGTAAAATGAAAGTTTAAAACAATATAATTATAAAATGTAGGCCTATTCCCCCGAATCTTATTCGTCTATTTTCCTTGATATCTCGAGAATACATTTATCAAAACATTAAAAAAATTATATTTATTTTAAATCTTTTGTTTAGTGAATATTTTGTTTAGTGAAGTGAAAATAATAAAAAAGGCTGGATGAAAGAATTTGTCATGATTGAACAATGTTAAAAAAATGAACTGGACTGATCTTCTTTTAACCTTTTTTCTAATCTTCCAATAAAATGCAAAAATATATTGATAAGTTAGTTATATGTTTTTATGTCCATGAAAATATTAAAACATATATTCAAAGACAAAATAAACATATAATACTCATCCATGTTCATAGATATATAAGTTCTGTCCGTCTATCCTAATGTAACATTAGCGTGATGGTGATGATCAACGACGTTTATGTCAAATAATTAGTAGCTCAAATCACCACCGACTATTTTTAAAGCTTCGACCAATAACATCAATTCTATTGAGTGATACACAATACAATGCGTCAGTATGAGAAGTTTAGTCGTTAATAATATTGATTTTCCATTTATTTCTGTTTTGGCGTCGATCAAGTTGAGTACAAGCAATTGGCTATCTCGTTAAATACAATGGTCTTTACAATAAATCTATATTGGTCAAGTTGTCTTGGATATTCAAAAATCGTTGAGAGGAAACTCATAAAATTATTACACTTGATTGGAAGTTATACAACTCCTCCACTGTTTTGTTGGTAAGATGCTTGTATCAATGAATGTTCTAGTCTGGGTTTCACTTAAGCCTTATTTGATACCTTTATGTTATTTTGGAAGGGATAGCTACACGGAAAGAAATCCGCCAGGTTGTAATGTATACAATAAAAATATAATACAAAGGTGAGGTATATGGCCGGACGATTACGCATCGGACTTCCGTGCGGAAGGCGCCGGTTCGAACCCTATGCGGTGCTACTCCCCTCGAACAACACGTCCATTTAGTATTTGGAGATATAAAGATACCTTTGACTTTGGTCATATATATTCTTTTAAGAAAAAAAGCTGCCGATGTGCTACAATCATCTCACTTTAGTGTGCTGTCCAGTATAGCGATGTGGCGGTTGAGTTTGCTGATGTGCAACGCTCACTCATTTAAAACGATAAAAAAGAAACAAAGTTATACGGCACAGCTTCACTTTTCAACTAAGTTGACGTTGGAATGGAAAACGGATACACTACTATGAGAGCCAGTAACAACGACGACGATTAATACAAAACAATACAGAAAATACTCGACCTACATGACCTAATTGATAAGGCGTTGGTCTTCCGTTCAGGGATTTTGGGATCGATTTTAAACCTGAAAATAAAGCCTCGGTTAGGTTGAGAGTTTATTGACGAGGTTTGGCTTACTTCATAAGGTGAGGTACTTCACTCTCTCCGAAGATCTTTGTTGCATAGTTGGAAATACGTATGTCCTTCCATCCAAGGGTTGCAGGTTGATTCTCGTTGGTACCGTTCCAGTCTGGTAAAACTCTTTAACATCTTGCTGGTTGTTTGAAAGAGGTTACGGCTTGACACTTAATCCACTATATTGTTGAGTATTCAAGCGAAATTTGATACTATATGAAGAACTGCGTATGACGTTCCTACCATATTGATTATAAACCCGAAGGTTTTGACCAAAATGTTTCCCAGCCACGCTTTTCAACATCTACAAAACAAATGCGTAGGTATATGAAAATAAGAGTACCATACAAATAAAGGAAGAGAAAAGTGTAATATAATATATTAGAAGATAATTTCGAGCGGATATGGCAAAAACAAATAGATATTTACGAGTACATATGAGTATTTATAATATTTTTAGATTTTCAGGAAATCTACATGGCCTAGTTTTACACATGCTTTTTGTTTTCGATTTCCAATACCGTATACAAACGCAACCACTAGACGTCTAGGTATACAGAGTGTGCTAAAAATGTATAGATACTTTGAATGATTATAAATTTATTTATTTATTAAGGTATATCCTTGGTTAAAACTTCAAATTAAATAAAACAATTGTAGATTTTTCGAAGTAGTCACAAGAGCTCAAATTAATTGCCATTCTGCTCCATACTTTGCTGATAGCGTGGAATTGCAAACATTATGATTTTTTTATTGTATTTGGGCGCATTTTCGTTCAATGGCTGCTCTCTTACCGGTTAACAACTTCATCTTTTATGGGTTCCTATAAAAAAAGCATTGACTTGAAGTTTGGTGAGCGCAGGGGGTATTCAATACTACATTTACGTCCAATTCATATATTCGGAAATTTATTACTAAGAACGACCCTCGCATAACAATTGTAGTAGGAAGATGCATCACCGTACTGGAAATTAAAGTTATTTTTATCCTTTAACTCTTCAAGAATGCGTAGTGTTACAAATTACTGCAGCAAGTTCCAGTAAACGGCATAGTGTAAACGTTTTTGGGACACCCTATATATTTAATTTCATATAATATACATATATTATGTAGGTAAACCCAATAACATTTAAATAAATCTTAACAGTTGAAACAATTTATTAAGGTTTTTTTTAACGAAACAACTGACACCCGTTTTCAATTTATTTAAAAACTATTTTTAAAATGTTGAAGATGTCAACATCCGGAGCTTACAGGAAGACAGTCTGCGAAATACGGGAAGAATACTTTGAAAATAAATTCTAGTTATTGTAAGTCTTAAAAAAAAACATGTGCTTTCATGTGTTTCTCCTGTCATCAATTGTAAAATGTAGGAAGCTACCCTTACATCCCTCCTCACGCAGGTAATAGTATTCCCAAATGCTTGGAAGGAACCTTACAGAACTCTGGACAGAAAAAACACTCGCGTATTGTTGCCTTTCCACGTTGTAGTGTTGCCTACACGCACTGTAATTAACTCTGCCCTACATGGGTGTACCTGAAGGTTTCGATAGATGTGGCTGAAGACAATATTGCATAGCGGCTTCGCTCTTGAACATGTCTGCATCACCGATGCGGAGATGTTCAATTTTACCATGTAAATGAATCGATAAATATATCTAAAATATTTTTTACCCTTAAAATTAATAAAATCTATTTGTGTTGTATTTTTCTGTATTATTTCGAAAGTGCTACAATCTTTTAAATACAAATTTGTCGACATTTACAATAATGTAAAATAATAAAAAAATGGAAAATTGCCTTCTCATTTTGTTTCAATTCAAATATTCTCGTAAAACTCAATTACCTCTACCATATTTAAAAATGATAATAAATCAAACTGCGTGACTTTTAAAATTAAAATGAAAGCCACGTTAACAAAAAAAATAAAGCCTGTAGCAGTTGGTTATTGTAACCTTCATTTAGAGTTTACCCATTATCCGTTAGTGTTATGTTTTATGGGTATATTAAAAAAGAGTCAAAGGTTATTCAATCTGTAAAAAGGTTAATTTATAGTTGGTTATTGTCTCGTATGGCCCGTTCATTGCATTTTCCATAGCTAGATCTTTTCAGTTGTATTCAGAATATCAAAAACCCTTTTATAACATGTGGTTTATGGAGTGTCAATGTATGAAAAAAGGTTGAATGAAAACATCAGAAATGAATGAATGGATAAAATGGGTATTTTAAGATGAAGAATGGAGCTTTTAAATGATTTGGATACGTGGAGATAATTAATGAATAACTAAGTGAGTATACAAGTCAAAAGCGCAAAGTGTGCGTGGAAGAGGCATACCGAGGAATAGTTGACTGGATCAAGCGGGCCTAATTTTGAAAGAAAGTACTCGTAATGTGAAAAGTATTATACGAATTATGCAAGATTTCGCATGATGCGATATATGAATGGAAAATAATGTGATAATAAATTAAGGGAAAAGTAATTTGCTGGGATAAAAAATGTTGGAAATCTGTTTTCTATGCCTTTTTCACAAGGGACTTGGTGTGATGAAGTATACGTACAAGGAATAAACTTATCGCATTGAACATACTATAAATTTGAAAAATAAAATATTTTTTTGCGTCTGTTTATGAAAAAGGTTTCTACGTCTGTTTTTACGTTACTCTTAATGCTCCATAAAGATATTTCATATTTGATATTTTTGTTCCTAACAATACCCGTTATCCAATACTCATGCTTATATTACATGAGGATATAACATAGGTTCACAATCTTGCGTTGAGCCTATTAACTCTGTGGGTTAAATTTCTTGTTGTTACAAGTAACAAAATGTCAACTGACTTTGGCTTAAAAGTAGTGTTCAAGAGAAAATCTTCAAAGAAAATTGTGGAAGTAGTAGATTGAAACACTTTTGAGGAAGACAGCTGAACTAGAAGGGCATTTCCGTGAGGACTCATGATGGATTTCCTGAAAAATTAGCATGTTAGTGTTTTAATTCCGAATTAAGTGGTTAAGAAGGAGAGAAGATGAATATATATATATATATATATATATATATGAGGATCAGGATATATACCCTAAAAATAAAAAGGCGAGCCCGGTCGAGAGTATGCTAGATTTTTTTCAGTATACCTTTGTTAACGTAAACGACATTGGAAAAAAGACATTAATAAAGCAGTTGATACAAATATTTATTTACTAACAAAATTAACGCCACTCAAATCTCCTTTTCATATCACAATAACGATTATGAAGAAACAGATAACGTATCAACATCTTCCAGAAAAAAACTAACTTTTAAGATACGTATATCTATCTAAATATGACCTATAAAAATAACAAAGTATAGAACAATACGAAAATAAAAAAATTGTAATAAAATTAATTAAACCCAATCAAACAGCATTTAAGGGTTGACTAGGAAAAAAAAACAAAGTTTCTGTCGAAGGTAACGATTATACGATATCACAGGCTAGATAACAAAGAAAAAACTTAAGATAAAATTGAATAGATAGTATTCCAGTTAAAATTTACACTGGGATAACCCGGTCAAATAACAACCATCCATTACATTTTCCATTATCAGTTCTATTTTATTTTGTTCATAATATCAAAAACCTATTTATAATAAAAGCATTGTATAGTGTCAATGTTTGAAAGAAGACAGAACAAGACACCAGAAATAAACGCATGTATGAAATTGACGTTTTAAGTAAGATGAGGAAAGGATCTTTAAGATGGTTTGGACATGTGGAGAGAGTGAATGATGATATAATGACTAAGCAAGTATACGAGTCAGAAGTGAAAGGTGTACGTTAAATAGGTTGCCATGTCTGGATCAAATGGATCAGAGTTTAAAAGACGGAAATGTATGAATAATAGATTGTGAATGATGAGATTTTTGAACGTGGAGGAGGTGAGAGTTATGTGCTTGAATAAAGAGTTGGAACACTGTTCTCTTTGTCTACCTTGTAAGGTACACGGCGTGATGATTTTTAAGTACGTATTATTTTAGATACAATGTTCTAAAAAGGTGTAATTATCGCGATATTAAATTTCGACGTATTATTTAAAGTTTGATAAAATTTTATTCATGCTCTTAGTGCCCAAAACAGAAACATATTATTTTCCCACCATCCCTATGATTAAAAATAATTCGTGTATTTTAATCACATTTCTTATCTTTGTAATAATAATATATTATATATTTTATAAATATTTCCCAAGAGAATATGAAATCCCCTGAATTGTGAACATGAGAATCGATGATTAATATAATATAATATATTCTTTCCTAAGTTAAGGTTTTGTACGCTTTAAAACAACCTTTAAACTTTAAGAAGACAAGAACCCTTCCAAACAAATAATTTTAGAGTTTTGGGTTTCAAACTTAAAATGGCTTGTGGGCCCAGAAATGTAACGGAGAATTTTTGGCAAGCAAATAAATTATCAATAAGTCGACAAAAGATGGAAAGTTTCGCTCGGATGGTTAAATAATTTAGATGAAAATTAATCTGCAAACTTTTATCAGCCATGCTTAATTCTAGGGTCAATGTTCAAAGTAAAGATATGAGAAAACGAAAAAAAAATTGAATGGTAAATTTAATGAAATCATAGTCATTGTTTCTATTTTCTCCCAACAATCCTATTAAGAATTTCATTTAATGAAGTTAAAAAAGTGATGTGAATCAGTATATTGACCTTCGTAGCCCATTTGGTAAAATGTTTCACTATCACTTGGAAGTTTGGAGTTCCATTCAAGCTAGTACCCTAACAAAAAGGTCCCAGTCTGGTAAAAGCCCGTCTGCTAGTAATGCTCGCACGCGCTAAGTGGCAGTGTTGCTAACACATTCAATTACGAGCTGTGAGTTCCATGCCTACTCAAGTAATTTTAAGTCCTACATCTCGATTACTGGGGTGAAAAACAATATTGTCTCCCAACCACGTTCTTCAATGTGTCCAAACCCCCCATTTGGATGTGTTGAACGAAACAATAAGGAGTGAATTAGTATACATTTTTTTTATGTTTTCGTGTTATTTTTTGCCTTAAACATGTATTCTTTTTACTTTGTCTTGCTTCGTGTTCTTGTCCCTAGTAGAATGATCTCTTTGAGGTTTCCAGTGTATAAATGCCTGTTCACCAAAGGATCCACTGTTTAGTTCTATCCACTGATACACATAGAAAAGTCAGCGATTTCTCAAATATATAGATGGAAACTCTACAACCACTACCATAAATTTCTTTTGAAAACAAGATAATTGTTATCTCGACCGATTCTTTACTACCCCCACAGTCCGCTAGCCCGTCAATTTATAAATACTCTTTCTAGCAATCTCATCTCCTGATCTTATCAAAAGGGAAACTGTTAATATTATATATAGATACGAGTATTGACAACTCAACGTTGAGCAGGTGTTTTCAAAGATATGACCCGTAGAAAATAAATATTATAATTTGTACAATATAGCATTAAGGGTTTTGAAATAAATGTAAACGATCAATTTTATACACCACGTGTTCTTATTTTAAAGAAGAAGAAATTGCATTTCCAAGTTACGAAGAAATCCTAAATAAGCACTAAATACACAAATATTTCAATTTTGAAAGTTTTGTATGTTCGAATTATTCAATACAAATGTTAACACTTGGAGAATGTTTTATTATTCTCTTTCTCACTTTCTAAATAGAGTTGATCAGGATGTTCTATCAGCTCCACATTGAGTAATGTAATTTATTTATTATTTCATTTGTTCAAATACATTATTGGCTGCCAGTTAAATTATGCAATTAATTAAAATCAAAGCGCTCTTAAACTTTATTATGAAACAAAATAAATAGAAATAAAAAAACATGATATGTGAAATCAAATATTAAGATTTGACCTATGTATTTAAAAAAAATGTAAGTCAATAGAAAATTATAGAAGATACAAAATATTAAGAAAATATTGTAAGAAATTGTAACATGTAATAATTAGATTATTCAATAAAACTGCTAGCTTAGATACATTCTAGTAACTAAACGGGAAAATCTTTTTTAACCTATAAAGAGCAATAAATTCTCAAAACAACATCTTAATAATAATTGAAAGACCTTGTTTATTAAACAAGCAAATGAAAGAGAAGAAAACGGGAGATCGATTGATTGACCCACCCTGTGCTTCACGGGAGGTTGTATCTTGAGTCCATATATTACGTGCTACTAGGGTACTAGGGTACGTACTAGGGTGAGATGTGATTCGCCTTACTCCACCCAATACAAGGAGATGGCGAACCTTCGTCAAATGGAGTAACTACCAAACATCTTAGCCAATGACGCTTTGAGCTTTGATCAGGGATTGAGAATGTGTGGTTTTGAAGTTATGAATTCGCGACAATATTTGGTCAAGAATCATAAATAGTAATTGTTTTAAATTTTGCTATTTATTTTGTCCCAAATGTTAATAACGAGAAGATATAATATGGCCAAGTCTTTTGTGAGAGTTTACAGAAGTTAATCCCGTCCCACTTGTTTTAAATTTATCAATTTTGGCACTTTTTGTTTGAATTTTACATGAAATTAAAATTGAACGTAATTATATTCAAACTTTTTACTTTCTACAAAAAAAAATACACTCCCCTGTTTGACGAGGAGTATGTCTGTCAAGTATGCAGGTTTTACAAAAAGAAAACAATAAAACAAGAAAGATACATAATATAAAGTAGTTCCAGGGAAGAAATACTCGTAAACGGAAGTTAAATTAAACCCCACCATAATAATACCTCTTACCACCACACGACCTCCGTGGCCTGGTGGTAAGACACTTGTCTGCCGATCCGGAGGTTGCGGGTTCGATCCCCGCTGGAACCCAGATTTTTTTCAATAGGATTCCAGTCTTGTTAACACTTAGGGCCTATAAAAACATCTTTCTGGTTGGTTGGAAGAGATTGCCACATGGCAATAAACTCGCCAGGTTTAAAAAAATAAATAATAATATAATAATAATACACCAACGAGCATTTAATTTACAAATAATCATTCACTGATTCGTAGATACAAAACACACTCATAAATCTACATACATCAAGGCAAAGAGAACTGCATCGCAAATTTGGATGCGATTTGTATTAAATTATCTCTTATGCAATTTACCCTTTTTTTATCGGTATTTTTTTAATTTTTGCTTGAAATTTACCTTCTATACATAATGGCTTTATGTATTACATTAAATAACTTAAAAGCAAAGTACACGAAATTTTTGTATCCACTGTTATTCGCATTTTAAAAAATGTTTTCTTTTACTTCATAAATGCTTGTTTCGATATCACAGAACGATTAACATACTGAAATTAATAGGAGCATGTTTAACCGTTATTTTTTTTAATTAAGCAGCTAAGCCATTTATCAAACAGTTATTAAAGAATATTATCATCCATAATAACATTTTCGTTACTCCTGGACTTTTTGCTTCCCTAGCTTCTGAAAGTAAATTCACTCATTTTTCATCAGTTTTTTTTACCTGGTTTGTCCAATTAGTCTGGCATTCAAGAACGCCTGTGGAGGACGTTTGAAGACTATCGACTAGGTAATTTTGACTCATCCAATTATGTTTGCCTATTATAACACTGGTAATCCACGATTATAAAGGCAAATAATGGATCAGCCTTATGCTTCCTGATCTCCTGGAATTTAATGCAAATCTCGGTCACGGATCAAGTACCATGCGCCTTACCCTCTTTTAAAACCATTTTATAATATTGCTTGAGAGTCATAGTCCATGATTGATCTATTCGTAAACGTGAATTGTAAAAATTTGATCGAGCACATGAAGTTATTTTCAAATAAAAAAAAATTGTATTTTATTTATATAATAATATGTTGAGTATGAGAAAATGAAACTGTACCCGTTGTTCGGCACATTGCAATAAGAGTTATGAATTGATGATTTTTTGGTTAAGTTCATTTTCTTGAAATATATATTTTAATTTGATTGATCTTTATCTGCCTCAAAAAGTTTGATATGTGGGTGGCGTGTGCACCTTTAATAATTACTTCAAGACAACCTTTTTTGTGAAATCTTAATAACATTTATAATTATACATGAACGGCACATACTCGTACATACACTCTACTTAAAGCCGAAGTGTTACTATCACGTATTGGAAGATCTACAAAGGTCTTTCTTTGTAGTTCGTCGTTCCTTCGTGAGTTTTCTTACCACACGTGTTTTCCCAAACATATGCAAATGCTAAGAATTTCCTCATATGATATCCGCAGTCAACACCTTCTTATTCTTAAACTCAACATGTTTTTTTTTGTAAAATTTTTCACCTGTCATAATACTGGATTTTTTATTCCGAGCTAGATATCGCTTGAAAAGAGTTTACTTCCTTATCGGCACTATATTATCCTTTTATTATTATGATTATGATTTATCTTTACATTACATTCATAACAATGAAACAAACTCACTTGCAAATAAAAAAAATGGTTAAACTAAATAATATTAAATGCATTCTGAATAATTAAAAAGGGCTTCAAATATTCAATTTTAATATGTTAAAGCTCCTAAAAATAAACCGGCGCGACGGCTTCCGTGATGAAGTGGTAGAACCTACTTCCTCCACCCGGGTGTTTTGAACTCGGCTCCCAAGAGTAATAAAAAACCTTAAAGAGTATCTGTCAATTTATTTTACAAAGTATTAAACATTTCCACGTGAGCAATGACCACGTGGTAACAGCCAGATCGTATTCTGTACAGTACAATTTTTAGTTAAGTTTGCTTTTTGATAACGCAATGTTGTTGACCACTAGTCGAGATAGTTCTTTTATAAAATCAAGCCCAGACTGAAACAAACTAGACATGCTCTTTAAGTGTGAGAAGAAATCTGGGATGGGTTTGTAATTTCCTTGACAAAGGCGACAAATTTTAAACTTTATTGGAGGAAGATTATATTTTCTCGACGAATTCATTCAATTACCATAACTTAATCAGATTTCTTATAGATACAATAATATTTTAATCCGAAGAAAACTGCTTGGATAAAATTTGTTCCCAATTATTAAGATACAGTAAAGATTTAAATTATCTTCTAGTTCCTCTGAACTCTAGAGAGGAAAATCGAATGTAACAAAGAAGGCACTATTGTTTGCAATGAACTCTGATCTTGAATGAACTTCCTACGTAAGGGCTTTAAAGTGAAGATGTATAGTTGGAAGATTAATTTAAATTTACAAAATTTGAAAGATAAAATTACGATGAAATGTTTTATTTTCCCCATATGCGTTGATATTTTATCATTGCAGTCACAAAGTTGTTGTTTAGAAAAGAGTTAAAGTATTACTAACAACGCGAGCTTGTGTTTATAAAATAGTACACGGTTGTTTGAACAAAAATAACACAACTGTCAAATTTTGCAGGAAGTTGTTACGTCATAAGTTTAAGAGTACGTAAATGAGAGTTTTGATTGATATTAGAAATTCGATTTCATATTGATTTCCCAAAGCTTTTACTGATAAATATATAAAATATTTGCGTTTACAATATTTATTGAATTTCAATATACGATGACGATTAATGCCACTTATATGAAAAACTATTTTTAGAAGATTACAAGGTTTAACTGATTAATCTTCAAAATGTTGACTGCCGTTCTATAAGTGCTTGGTAGAAAAAATAAACGTAACATTCATTGGACGTGTCAAGGGGATCGTATTTAGTAAATCTAATATGTCACATAAAGTAAAGGTGAAACACAAATAATCTGTATTCTATAGTCTCAACATGTCATCACACTACTCTCACAATCGGGATCTTTTATTCGGCAAAGGTGACTTTATACAAAGACCATTCAGTGACTGAGATTGACACTTCCAACTTGTTCATTCTTATCATATTAAATCACGCTTTCATGGAGATATACTGTTGGATTGCTTTAGATCTAGATCCTTTATTTATACCAGTCATATCTTAATCCAATGCCCATTTATTTTTATTTAAACGATTAGTTCGGGTTTATTTTTATTTAAACGATTAGTTATTGACTGAGAAATTTCAGATAAGTGTCAATCATAATCATTAGAGTAATACGGCTGCAGCCCTAAAGCGCCACGCGCCTGACAACGGCATTTATTTTTATTGTTAATCACTTAGTAATGAAATTGCTTTTACACTTTAATTACATTGCAAATTAATCGACTTTTCAATTATAAAATTATTTATTTCATTATCGTTTTTTGATACTAAGTATATACATGTTAAATGCAGTCATATTTTGTTTTATTAAGGTGTAAACTAAATAAATGAAATAATGAAAATGCAATAAAAAAATATCATGTGTAATAGAGCCAAAAGAAAAACTCAAACTCTGAAAATATCAATGTAAAAATTCACAAAATTCAACTTCTAATCCGATAAAAAATAGTTATTCCAGTAGTCTGATGTAAAAATAAAAATAAGATTTTTTAAATAATGTTAGCCCAAGGGCAGCAACATGTGTTAAGCGGCCCTGTGTTAACCGGTGAAATGTATGTTTTTGCCAAGAATTCGCACCTTCAATATCCACAACATCAACTTGTGAATGAATCCAAACTCGATGGATATGTTATTTGATATCAATTATATATCATGACTTTGATAGTACAAACATTTTATCTCACGAGAAAAAATAATACATTCCACATGACATAAGAAAAATTTTCTTCTTTCTAATTTAAAGCTGGAACTAAAAGTTGGTTTTTAATATACACTTTATACTAATATATAAAGTATATTATATCCCTTTCAAAAGCCAAGCGTGTTCTGTAGAGATGAATTGAGTAATTAACAGCACTGTCAGTTCCAGTCTTCGAATAATATTTGTTCTGACTATTTCTACAATTACACGATACCTAACAATGTTTTGTTGAATTTATAACACATTTTTGTATTTCTTGAATGCTTCTTTTATTTATATAATAATCCTTTGAGGATAAAATGAATACAGAGCTCGAGGCACTATCACGAAGGTTTTCATTTATTACTGGTTAGTGGCCTAAGGTTAGGCAATCTAAATCTACTACTGTCCATTTTTCTGTAATAAAATAAACTTGATTGTAATGTTTCAATAAAATTTACTTTACATTCGAGGTATACTTTTATTACAATTTAATCTCATAATTCCATTATTGTGTAACATTTTCGTTGGACGTGGTGAGCTTATTGTATGTAGAAGATATTCTGTTGGTTTAGTTACAAATTGTCTTTTATGAAAACTTAATTCAAATCTTTTGAAATTTTGTAATAGGGTTTTACATGTATCATCATTAAAATGCTCACTCCACACCATCATGCTATTTTATCTGCTGGGGTAGGCAGAAAGGGTTAATCGAAAAACAAGAATAAAACCCTTTATAAAAAAAGTTTATAAATATAAACCGAACCCGCAATACCGGCTAGGGATATAGGCATCTCACCAACTAGGCCACGAAGAACGTCTTATGAGAACATTCATATTGTGAAGTTTAATTCAAATGCTTGTAATTTTTAAATTATAATAATTGTACACATCTCGAATAATCGATGTTCCATGACTTTGTAAATTGTTGTTAATATCCTAACAAGACATACTCGTTAATTTCATTTTAAATACAACATGGTATTTTAAAAGTACATTTCATTACAAATTTAATATATTTTAAACGTTGTTTAAGAATTGTTGTATCCAATGTGAATAACCAAATTTAAAGTTTTAATACTAACAGCACCTGGTGAACATATGTTCAACGCTGCATGAATAGCACAGCACGGGTGCGGTATTAAAAAAAAGATAAAAGAAGGAAATTGTGAGGATCTATAAATATACTGATATATATTGAAAATTTCTAGCCAAGGCATATTTTTTGGTTTATTTGAAATAAAGACGATCTTTTAGATGAACTTCGTGACCTAGTCAGAAAGAGGCTTGTCTTTAAATCCGAGCGTTACGGGTTCGATTTCCCGTTGGATCTAGATTTTTTAAATAAAAGGATTTAGTCAAAAACATCTTTCTCGTTGGTTGAACGAGATCGCTTAGTGGTAATAACCCAGGTTGTATTGTATACAATGAAAGTGTTATAATGTAAAACAAAAATGACAGCACTTATACGCTCAAAAACCTCTAGCTAGAAAAATGTGTATTATATAATTGATTTTCACTATAAATATTTTCAATACATACCAGTCCCAACAAATATTGTTATATTTCATCTCAAAATTTATCAATTGTGGGTTTGATTGTTTTTTATATCAAAATAAAAAGTTGTTTCATTTATTAAGAAACAAGATGCTTCAGAAATATAAATATTTGAATTATATTTTGATAACGGGTGAACATGTTAAGTATGCTAACAACCAATGTTATTAATTATCAATCGAAATTTCATCAAATAATTTAACGAAAAGTTTTCGTTCGCCTTTTTTATTTCAATGTACGATTAAATTATATAAAAACTGGCCCCATTACTAAATTTTATTAATAACTGGATAGTTATGTTTAAAAATATAAATCCATTGTTTACCAAATAATAACATGATAAATATAATTTTACCAACCGACAAAACCCATTTTTTGAGTTTATTTGAAATAGGGAATCAAAGGATCCTAATCTGACATATGTGAAAATATCCAGCCAGAGAAATGAATTGAGCCATTGTTGTCGTTGCTAAGCCTCATAGTCAGGTAGCCCTTCGTCATTCCAGCCTTAATTTACTTGGAAAGCGAATCATTGACATTTCGTTTCTCTCCTTTCTCTCACTTTATGTAAGTGGTCATTACCCATCAGCAAATTTACTGGCCATACCGCTGTACAGGATCCGACGGTACATCGAAGAGAAACGATCGGAGCTTACCGGCATGTTTTTCCTTTATTTTTTTTTATAGAATAGATTTAATTGAAGTCAAGAAATAGGTTTTTTATACTTCCGAATACTAAGTGGAAAAAAATGCCTTTATCATTCGAGGAGAGGAGCACAGCACAGGGCTCGATCCAGCGACCTTCCGCACGGAACTCCAGCCCGTCACCGCACAGTCATGCACCTCAACAGTTGAGTAGTTTAAGTTTTATAAATTTAAAAAAATATATACAAGTCATAAAAAAACGTTTCCACATTATTTCAATATTATTAAAATAGGTAAATGTGAGTTAAGTTGTTTTTGCGTGCATATGTCCCATTAAGAGAAACATTATACCTTGCAGTCTCTGTTTTGTTTCTAGTCTGACAATCAATATCTCGATGAAAGCTCTTATGTCTGGTTTGAAACATCAAGATCGATGTACATTTTTTGGAATGATGCTATTAGATTTGAGACTTATAAGGCTCATTCAAATATTGGCATCTGTTGTTTTGAATGACAAGCGTTCAATTATCGAGACCACAGAGGTTGTCATCGGAATGAAACGTTTTTTCAGTGTTTATATAATAAAGTAATATTGGACTGTGATTTATCATTTTATGAAAGCTTCTTGAATCTCTTTGTAGACATAAGTAAGCCACTTCATAATTATATTTTTCTCTTATTATATTTAATTGGTTATTTCTACTATCAACATAAACGCAAATAAAAATAAATGATATTAATAAAATTCAGTAATTGATATTATGAAGATTACGGGGTACTTTTGTAAAAAAGTGCTATAGGTCGTTTTATGACCATGTGATTTTATTAATTACGTAATTACTTTTTGTGTATTTATTTAAGTTATGAACTGATTTAATGATTCGTAAATACTTACAATCATCATACGTTTGAATATTAGAAAAGGAAAAGAACATTTAATTTTTCATATTTTTGGATGTCTGTTTTCGAAAACATTCGGACGTTGCGATTTCATAACGCCGACTTTTGATCAATTTTGGAAATAAAATTATAAAAAATAACATTCTAATACACATCATCGTGATAAGTGTGGCTTTGTATTTTTAAACCACTTATGTATTTACTTAATTTATTTATTTTACACACAATCAATGCCAACCTCTAAAATAATATTATATAATCCATTTTTTGTATACAATCAACCAATCAAATTGTAATTGTTACATTAATATTAATAAGGGTGTGGCCAAGTCAATTATTTGAGTTTTTGTGTTAAGAATTACTAGACTAAACACAAATCGTGCAGTTTGTAATCGCACTTATATTTGTAGAGGCTTCAACACTCGCACACGTTTAGCATTCGCAAGTTATATCACCAGATTAAAAAAAATCAGACTAAAACTTTTTCCACTAATAGGAATCAAACCCAAAACCCTCGAATGGAAGTCAAACGTCTTACAAGCTAGGCTACGGAATGCGCCAAGTAGCCTTGGTTATTAAATGGTGCCATCGAGATAAAATGTTTATGCCAATAGGAATGATTCATATCAATCTTATTAACATAAATTAAAAAAGATAGTACAAATGAAAAAAATACTTTAACATACTCGTACATGCCGTTTTTCTGTCTGAGTACATAGAGCGCCAGATTTTCCTATCTCAATACACATCCTTCGCCTCTTCGACATCCATAAACCTCCTTCTAAAATTCTACGATTTAATTTACGTTATATTAGTTAAATATTGACCAAAGTTAGTTTGTTTATGACAAGACTGACTTACATATAATACTTAATGACGTCTAGACATTAAGTCATTTCAGTTTGCTTTTGGATAATAATTAAGAACAATACTGTTGTTTCCTATTCATTGGTTTATGCTCATAATGCAAATTAGGAAAATTACTTCAACAAGTCAATTAATTCAATTATACCCACACAAAGCTTTGTTAACGGGGCATTTGACCGTATGCTTTTATATTGATTGAACGGGAACAAATTGGTGAGGGTCCTTTTTTTCATAAAAATAATGAAAATCTCGTCCGTGCGAGGGTGAGCGCTAACGAGCTATGTCCGGGCGCTAATTTGACGTTTCAATAAATGGGACTTCCACGCTTAACTATTCTAACTTGAAAAAAAATTTCAATCGCAAAAAAATATATAAAAGCTATGATCAGTTCAAGCCAATGTAATAACACTTTTCAAGTAATCAAATAACTTGAATAAACAGCTATTAGTCGTTATATTACAAGTTAATCCCTTGTGAAAATTGTGAAAAAAATATCAAAAACAGCATTTTTATAGCGAGGTATTACATTAAAAAAATATTTACATTTGTAATTTGAAATTAAGTAATGATGTAAATAATATATATATATATATATATATATATATATATATATATATATATATATATATATATATATATATATATATATATATATATATATATATATATATATATATATATATATATATATATATATATATATATATATATATATATATATATATATATATATATATATATATATATATATATATATATATATATATATATATATATATATATATATATATATATATATATATATATATATATATATATATATATATATATATATATATTTTA